>SNQJ01S0211284.1:0-15815 GCA_010110895.2 Picea sitchensis | reverse complement strand
GGAAATATCACCAGCGCTTTTGGGATATGCCCCCTTTACCCCTCATTATAACCAATTATTTCATCCTTCACTAGTTTCTCTTCCAGTGACTTCAGACCCCACTGTTGAGTACTATTGGAAGGTCCAGTGCTATTTGAGAGGAATGACGTTACGTCTTCTAGGACACAAGCATTTGCTTTCTTTTGATTCCCCACGTGGAAAAAACCCACTTACCCATATATATGCTTCTTTTTCAAAAACATTTTATGTATGATGCACATCTGATTACAGTTTGATTTGGATATATATATTGTGTAAACATTCAACACAAAGGCTCTTGTTTCTATATTACTCTCACCACTCTTTGCACACATTCACACAGCTAGTCTGACATCATAGGGGAACCACATAACCCCCGTCATTCATGACGCTTGCTAAACCTCCCTCCTATCTTAGGGGGAGTGTCTGGTCTTGCCCACTCATCAACACCTCCTTCACACACTCCTGTGAGTGCTACTATTTTAGGATCAACTTTGCTTGGTTCTACATTACTTGGGTCCACTTCCCAAGGTCATCCATTCACTCACTCTCCTTTACATGGAAGCGTGGGACCCACTTCCTCTCAAGGAGGAAGCACCAACCCACCTAGCCCCCCTCATAGGTCAGGTTCACAACACACTCACACCATGGCCGGAGCTAATCCTCCCCCCCACTGCAGATTCCATATTTGGCCTCTCTCAACATATCGAATCTCAGCAAACTCACCAATGATCCTATATTGCATGATCCCACATGGCCTGCAATGCCCACCAAACTACCTTCAGACATACCAAAGTTTGAAGGAAAGGCAGGCGATGACCCTACCAACCACGTCATGACTTTTCACCTATGGTGCTCCTCCAATAGAATTATGGATGATTCCATCTGACTGCGATTATTTCAATGTACACTCACTGGCCCATCGGTCAAATGGTATGTAGAAGAAAAATCAGGGTCCCACGCAACTTTTGAGTCATTAGCCAAAGCATTCTTGACCTTCTTCCAATTACCCATCCTCCACAACAATGGTCTAGAACTACTTTCTAATTTCAAACAAACCTCAGCCACACATATTGCTGACCACATTCACGAGTGGCGTAGGCGATGTAGTTTGTGCAAAGAAGAAACCACCAAGAAACAGTGTCTCGACTGGTTTCTTAGATCACTCGTCTCTCTCCTCGGTAAGGATGTAGCTTCCACCTTCACTCAATATGAAGAGGAAGCCATCAGTAAGGCCCAATAGTACAACCTCATTTATGCACAGTCAGGGTACTTATACACTATACTTCTTGATCTTACAAAACCTGTGCCATTTGGCCATGACAAACCTGGGATGTCTCACTCAGCAGACAGACTGATTGGTGCCACCACTCATCATGGCCCACAACCCCAACCACCACTGATGTATGGCACACCTCAACACCCATAGGCATATAGGGGCACTTCTTATTACCCCCCACCCCCTTATCAACAATCATACCTTGTTGCTATCCCTCCACCCATCAGTGGACCACCGCTGGCACCCCCCATACATCCACCTATTCAAACAAGCTCTGGTACCCCCTCTACCTCATATTATAATACTAGCCAAAGCACTACACCTTCCTATGTACCTTATGGATCGTTACCACCACAGAATCCATACTTCCCATTTCCTGGTCCCCCACAACCCATAGCTCCCCCACATCCTCATGCGAGGGTGAATTTTGTTCAACCCTCTACCGTTCAACAATACCAAAATTTTGAACAGTTGAATACGGCTAATCCAACCCATCCGTCGAACAATACCAAGAAGAAAGGATGGAATAGGAATAAAAACAACCCAGGTCAAGGCAGGAATCAACCCCCACAACACCAATCCACTGGGAGAAACCAGAACCAAGGGAATCAAAACTCCCAAGGGGGAAATAATAATAAATGCCAAGGGAGAAATAAAAATAATGTTAAAACCATATTCCCTTGTGCCCTTTGTGGTGAGTTCGACCATTACACTCATCATTGCCCCCAGATCACTGATTTCAAATGGTTGAAAGACTCTGGTAGTCTTCCCCATTCTCCCGCACCGCCTGCCCCTCAACAGGCACCACAACAATATGTGCAACAACCCCCTCCCGCCGTGCTGCAAAATCCTATTCCACATCAAGGTATGATAAACACCCAATAGGACACACAACATCCCCCACCTCCGATGGGACAATACCTCAACCCCAACAATCCAGCAGATCGCATAATTCTCCTCACAAGTGAGGAAGAAATCCTTCTGCAAACACATAAGCGTTAGTATCATGCACCCACTGAGTCTCCTCCCATCCCTCCAGAGACAAACTCTGCACCGATGGGCCCCCCGTTGGTGATCCCTCACCCTTCCGCCGAACCACCACTTTGCATCCCTCGCATCCCATTGTGCAGGAATGTCCACAACCCACAGGCTAGGGAAACTCATAACTATAGTTTGGTAGACGACTTAGTGCAATCCCCAGCTACCATGTCAGTATTGGAGGTCCTCTAGACTTGTCCTACTCAGCGGAAATCATTACTTTCTGCCTTGGGGGCAGTTGACCCCACAAATACTCGACTCGTTACCTTTGATCTTGATACCAGAGAACCTCATCTTCCCTCCTTGATCGCTTTTCAAATACCAGTAAAAATATGCAACATCATAGTTCATCGGTGTATCATCGATGAAGGTGCATCTACATGCATTATGTCCAAAATGGTATGGCATAAACTTGGTTCCCTGGAACTCATACCCTCTGCCATCACATTACGCGCTTATGACGGACGACCATCGTCTCCTGAAGGGCTCTTCCAGAATGTCCCCGTCGAACTCGGGGGAAAGACTATTCTCATCGATATCGAATTTATCGACGCCCTACTCGATTATAATATCCTATTCGGTCGTAGCTACATGTACGCTATGAAGGCAGTGGCATCTTCCGTCTTTCGGACAATGTTGTTCCCCCACAATGGGAAGATCTTTACTATTGACCAAGTCTCACATTATGAGCCTAACCCATCTGCCAAGAATGATAACATTCTTCCTCTCATCCACACAAGCCACGATACATATCCACTCGTCGATATGGGTTTTGGGATTTTTAAAGATCCATCCTTGTTAGGAATGTACCATGGAGCACCACCACTCCTTCATCCTACCAATCAAGTATGCGTCATATCATCCAACGGAGCTCACACAGAGGATACCCTTCCTCCTACAGAGGCTTCTATCATATCTGATTTCCCACTCATCGTAGAACCCCCCCCTCCAGAACCTCCTACACACTCGTCGACCCCACTAATCCACGATTCTACCTCTCCCCAAGGACATATCCCAGTTTGGGAGACAGTTCCCCAAGCCATCACTCAAATTCCCTTCTTTTACCCTCCACCAAGTATCGAATCTTTTCAGGTAGCCGCAATGCTCACACTACCTAATATGGTTTTAGCAATCCCAGTTTGGTATTTATACCCACCAGAGATGGTCCCTCGACCATCCCTTCCACCCCAAAAAGAAGGAATCCACATGACTATTCCCATTCTTACTCCAACCACACCCCCACTCACTAACTCCCCTGCCACATCTAGGGGTAGGAGAAAGAATAAATATCCCACAGCCCCACTTCCTCCACACATCCCACCACCTTTCACACTATGTGATAAAGAGGGACACCAAACCAACAATTGCCCATCCCTACCAGAGTTACGTAATATGATTCCACTCAATCACACTCCCCCAACACTCGCCACTACAACCAGTCCTGCCACTACCACCCCCCCTTCCAGTAGTAAAGGGTTGAGTACCAAATACGCTTGTGCTATATGTTCAAAATATGGCCATTATACTCACCATTGCCCAACATTGCCACGCTTTCGGCAGACATTAGCCGCAGTACGCCAGAACATCCAAAGCAACCCCAATCCTGCTACGTCCTCCTCAAATATCACTGACATCCGTTATTTCACCACTTCAGTCAATGAACGTATGAGACGCCCTTTCTCTCTCTGTGACTCATTAGCTCATTTTACATACCAATTTCCTATGATCCTTGAATACAGGCAACGCCAATTGACCCTACTTCAACAACCTACAGAGGCGATAATTGACATTACCTCGTCACTAGTGTATCTTCATGTAATTTCTCCTGAACCTGAGGCCCTTCCAATGCCTCCATGGTTCTTAGATGACTTATCTAAGGATTCACCCCCCAACCCCCCCAACTCTCCCGCTCATTCCCCTATGGACATTCTACACCCAACCACCATGGGTAGCCCTCAATACTTCAATATATGGTTTACGTCGAGTGAACTCTCACCATCTCCTAACATTGTTCCCCCTTCTTCTTCACTAGGGGGAAACCACACAAAGACCATCACCGACATCACTCCTCATGACCCCTTGTATTCCCAACACTTCCAATGCGATGAGGAAATACTCGAGGAGTTAAAATACCCAGACCTCCCCTGGGATGCGCTACACCATCACGCACTCTTCTCGCCACAGGAAGCCTCCATGCCTCCTAACCAACACCCCATTTACGCGGTTGAAACCAAGGATTTTATCCCATCAAGGCCTATTGACTGGTTAGAAAACCCCATTTTGGCCCCGGACGCTTTTGAAGAAGGCAACATGGCCAACATTTCCCCAACCATTAAAATCAACATTTCCATTAAAAATGACATCGTCGAAGAAGTCACCATTGGAGCTGCTTGCACTCCTCAGGAAATCACCGCATATATAGCCCTCTTCCAAGAATATAGGGATATTTTTGCTTGGTCATACACAGAAATGCCCAACCTTGATCCCTCTATTGTCGAACATCGCATCGACACCTGGCCTGACATTACACCAGTTCGCCAAAAACAACGACCACTACACCCATCCAAAGTTGCATCCATCAAAGCTGAAATTGACAAATTACCCGCTATCGGTTTCATTTACCCCTTCGCCTACACCTCATGGGTTTCCAACCCTCTACTCGTTAACAAAAAATAGGGCACTATCCACGTTTGCACCAAATTTTTCGATCTCAATCACGCATGTCCCAAAGACAACTTTCCAATGCCTTTCATCGATCAAATTATCAATGACTGCACAGGCCACGAGGCTCTATCCTTTATGGACGGATTCTCTGGTTATAACCAAATTCAAATTCACCCCACCTATCAGTATAAAACCGCATTCACTACCCCGTGGGGTATTTTTCATATCGTGTCATGCCTTTCGGCTTAAAGAATGCCAGTGCAACTTTCTAGCAGGCCATGACGTACATCTTTCACGATCTGGCACATATCATCCTCGCCTACTTGGATGACCTCATAGCTCGATCCAAGAAACGCACCCAACGTCTTGATGATTTACGAATCATCTTTCAACGGTGTCATCAATACAGCATCTGCTTGAATCCTCTCAAGTGCGTGTTCTGTGTCACCGCAGGGCACCTCCTTGGATTTATTGTTTCCCAAAGTGGTATTACCATGGACCCCCTCAAAGTCCAAGCAATCATCGAAATTCCACCTCTCCGGAATTTACGTCAAGTTTAGAGCCTACAGGGAAAAGCTAACTTTCTTAGATGCTTTGTCCCAGACTATGCCATCCGCGCACACAGTTTCCTTCACTTACTACATCACGAAATACCATTTCACTGGGACGACCACGCCCAACAGTCATTTGACGATCTTAAAACAACACTTTCAAATGCACCTTTAATTAGTGCACCTGACTACAATCGCGACTATATCCTCTACGTATCAACATCAGCTGTATCAGTAGCCGGCGTTCTCGTCTAGCTTGGTGATGAAAATCGTGAGCATGTCATTTATTAAGTTAGTAAAAACCTCTCAGGACCATCCTTGAAGTATAAACACAAAGAGAAACTTGCTCTTGCAGTCATCCTCGCAGTCGAGAAACTGCGCCATTACATTCTGCTTCGCACAACAAAGGTTGTCACAGATTCCAACCCTATGCAATACCTGCTCAGCCGTCAGCAAGTTAATGGAAAATTTGCTCGATGGATCATTATCCTTCAGGAGTACGACCTAGAGTTCTTAACACCTAAGAGTAAGAAGGCCCTCATTCTCACCGAACTTGTCACGACCCTCCCCTCTGACACCACCAGTGCCCCCGTCAACACCGACTTTCCCAATGAACATCTCTTTTACATCACTTCGGATGATCCTTGGTACGATGACCTCCTCGTCTATCTCTGCACTCAAAATTTCGGTAACCACCTTTCATGAGATGATCGTCATCGTATTCACCATCAAGCCCCCCGCTACCTACTCATCGGAGACATCCTATACTGGCGGGGCGTCGACACCATTCTTCGTCAATTCCTAACTATTGACGAGGTCGATAGAGTCTTAGACAACTACCACAGTGGCGCATGTGGGGGCCATCTTTCGGGCATATCCACTGCTCAAAATGTTATCCGAGCTGGTTACTTTTGGCCTACCTTGTTTCATGATTGTATCCATGCCATGAAACGATGTGAGCAATGTCAGCTTTACGCCAATAAAGCCCGAGCTCCCCCCGCTCTTCTTCATCCCGTCATCACTGCCGACCCTTTTTGTAAATGGGGCATAGACTTCATGACTTGTAATCCCCCCTCCAACAATGGTCACAAATACATTGTTGTCACCGTTGATTACTTCACCAAATGGGCAGAAGCTATGCCCACCTTCAACAACACCGCTGACACTGCAACATGGTTTTTCTTTAACCACGTCATATCCCGCTTTGGAGTACCCATCCAAATCGTTTTTGATCATGGGAAACACTTCGAGAATGAGATCTTCGTTGAACTCTCATCTCGGTTAGGATTCTCTCACGAGTTTGCCTCACCATATTACCCTCAGTCTAACGGACAGGTTGAAGCAGTTAACAAAGTCCTCAAGACCATGTTACAGCGCACGGTTAATAAACATAAAACCAATTGGAATCATATGTTATTTTCTGTGCTATGGGCTTACCAAACGGCTCTGAAAATAACTACTGGTTTCACACCATTTCATTTAGTCCATGGGGTTGAATCCCATCGAGTGCGAAATTCCCACCTTACGCACCGCAATTGAGCTATTACCCAACACTGCTCCAATGGAGTAACACTTGCTCAACTTGGAGTCTCTGGATGAATATCGTCGATCTTCCTTACAGAACAACGAGGCAACTAAAAAACGATCCAAGGCTACCTTTGATCGCCATGTCAACCTTCGCTCATTTCGTGAAGGAGACCTCATCCTAGCTTACGATATCACTCATGATACCTTTGGCCACGGCAAATTCGAGTCACTCTGGCATGGCCCATACATTATCCAACATTGCCTCACCAAAGGCGCATACATCCTAGCCTCCCCCGAAGGCCTCTCTCTCAAAGAACCTGTCAACAAGTTGTATCTCAAGAAATTTTATACTTAAACATAGTCATTCTACTTTAGGTTATTTTCTTTTATAGATTTTTAAAGATTTTTTTCCCTCCCTTACATCTAAACTATAATTTGTGCTATTGACAGATGCTTCCTCCACCAGCCTACCACATCGGTTATGCCAACAACGCCAGCCGTTGGACACAAAATCTCGCTTTGGCTGCTTGTGATCTCTACACCCCCTCACATGAAATGCTCCATTCGAGCGACATTTGTTTGGGTTCAACAACCAACAACCAAGCCGAATACACCACCATCATTGGCCTCCAGGATAATGCCCAACATCATCGTATTCGTTACCTTAGCGTCTTCCTCGACTCTAAACTAGTCATTCTCCAGCTCAACAATGTGTACCGCGTCTGTGATCCTTGCCTCTTTCGCAAATACCTGCAGGTTAGATTTTTATCTCGACATTTTGATTCCATTACATTTACACATATTCCAAGACAATTGAATCAAATTACGACTAACCTAGCTAATATTGTGTTAGACTGACATATATCACATCAAGCTACACATACATAAACATATAACACAAACTGTCATCACATATATAGGTTATACATCATCAATACATCAAAACACATGTAAACACCACAAAGATCTCAAACATGTATACTCATGTATATATAAAGGTCCACAGTGCCATCCGAATGTTTACATACAAAAAATACAAGTATTTGCAGGCCAATGCCACACCTCGGTAAAAAATGGGCTCACCAGCCTATATACAAAAAATATATATACATCAACTGCGTCAGAGCACCACTCACGGTGCCTCTAGAGCACCACCGCCTGCTCCTCCCTCAGGCGGTGGTGGCCTACCACCACCTACCCCAGGAGGTCGTGGTCCCCCCTACCGGCCCCTCTTATGCTGGTGGAAGTCGTCCGATCGTCATCGCAACAACCATTGCTGCCTGTCGTACTATGGCTCGCCATGGCGACAACACCCCCCCACACTACTCCAGGAAAGCCTCATCCTAGATGCGAGACCATATGCCCTCATGCACCTCCTGTAACACCGCCTCCGGATGACGACGTATGTCCTCAAAATCCACTCCGATAGCTGTCAGAGGAGCGTGTGATGGACCAACACCAAGGTCATCAAACCGACGTCTCCTTGTTTCCCTCTCCAGCTCAGCAGGTCACGCCGCAACGTCCTCACATCGACAATTCTCTCCCCGCGACAGTCTCTCTGGCTCTCGATGAGCTGGAGCTCTCTGCAACTCCACCTCGTGCCTGCGAGGTACCACAACTGCACATGCAAACAAACAACAGATAGTATCAGCATCTATATCATATACATAAGGCATGCTATCTCAAAAAACACAAAAACATACATATCAACATCATCAATCAACATACCTCGGTGGTCAAACACCTCCCTTGGAGGTAGCACCATGTTTGGATCATCCTGGAAGTCAACCCCAGCATAGGGGTACCGTAGTATCACCTACGACATCTACCGCCATACCTATGCCGCCTCTGTAGTGAAGACGTGGCCACCCTCACCACCACCATGGCGAAAAGACACAGTCGACCACCGCCTCAGACACGGCTCTCGCGCCCCAAGCACACCCAATACAATCCTAGGGCGCAACATCGACACCCTCTCCAGAAAACAAACCACCAGGATAGACCCAAAGGCAAAATCCCCCGTATTCGTGGACCGACAGTGGTCCAGCTACCCTACCATCCTGGCATGCAGCGTTAGCCCCCAGGCGAAATGCTCACCATCCAGTACTCTCTCCATCACCATTAGCTGGCCCCCACTAACCCGCTGGGTCGCCAGTGACCCATATACTCTCACAATCATTGCTGCTATACAACGATGCACCAGGGAATCTATCAATCCAATGCTCACAACCGTCCCAGACATAAAGTTCTGACCTGAACAGTATCTCTGGCCAACGGTTGCTAGGGCCAGATCCCTCGGTAGCACCGGCTCCGTCGGTAGGGGCACACCCAGAAACGGGAGCCTATTCAAGAAGTACATGTCCTCCACCACAGTGAAGGGGATCTGCTCTCCTCACACAAGGAAGCAATGCAGCTCCGAACTCCACATCTAGATCAGGAACTGTAGGAGATACTCCTGCACTCATATCAACGGGCACTCAAAGAACTTTAGAAACCCATAGGCTGCCAAAGTCACATGCACACCTGGCTCCTCAATAGCCATGGTGTCTCGAAACTGGGACCAATCTCACTCTCACCAACCCACTGGCATCGTGCACACCATCCATATACAACCACAACAAAGAGTCTTATATCAGCACACGAGACCATCAACAACATCACAAAGATCAATTTTACACACGTCAACCTTGCCTCTAAGGCGCGGCTGCTTCAACCCACAAGCGCATACACATGCGCGCCTATTCACTACATAGTTGTGCACATATGCGCACCTGTTAGCTGCACATGCACGCTCTCAGGCGCACCTGTTACCTGCACAGACGCACTCTCAGGTGCGCCTGTTACATGCACATGCATGCACCGGTGCGCGTCTGTCCACGCCACAACCACACACAAATGCGCAACTGTAAAATCGACAGGCACGCACATGGTGCATGCCTTTCACCCCCTCGCTAGCGCCCCCATGCGCGTCTATTCGATGGGCAGGCACGCACGTGTGCGCGCCTACTTCCGGATCGCCCACGCATGTGGGGTCCACATCCACAAAATCCCTCTGTATGGCCCTCTGTACAGCCCCTGCCCAAAAAATGAAATTCTATTTCTATGCAGGATGATCATACCACTAACCTGAAGCTTGCTAATTTCCAATCAGATGCCTCGTCCTCCCCATATCTCCAAATCTCCTCTGAAAACTGCTCGTCCAGTCACTATCGCAGCAGGTACAAATGAGGTGGAAATGTGGGCCCTACAACTATATATAGGCCTTTTTGCCATACTTCCCCTCACCATTTCGGGAGCCCACGGTGTCCATTTCTCGATCCGTCTTTAGCCACGGGATCAACATCCCGTCATCTACATCACAGTAGTCCCTGGGCCTCTTTTCATCCTGAGCCCCTAGGGTGCCATTTTTCATACCCTAGTCAGGTACGCATGTGCATATTCACACTTATCAAATACATGCTCATATCTTCGATTCTCTTCAGATATTGTTCACTTCGGGTATTTGGTTTTCATGTGTGCAGGTACTTGATCATCATACATCGGCAAAACCCCTTCAGGTATATCCTCAGCACTGGCATGTAGTCTTTCCCTCTGTATCGCACTTACATTTCCAGTCACACCCTCTGACATTTGCCTCTAGGATTCCCATTCCCGGCTCTGCAGTACCCACACCTCCATTTGCATCTTCGGTACTTGTTGGCATCCAATTCACATTTTTCTACTGTCCTTATAAGTTTCCTACACCCGTGTTTTTCAAACCTTGATTTTCGTCTCAATCCTTGAATAAAACGACACTATTATTTTGCGCTATGTGCACACTTACGTTTGTTCTTGTTTTCACGACTGCAAGCGTGAAAAATTGGTTTTCAAAGTCACATTAAAAACGTCACTGGATTGTTGCGATCTTTCTTGTCGATATGCCCATTCCATTTCCAATTTACTTATCATTATATCGTTGGCAAGACCCCTTGATCTGTACTCATTTGGCATTATTTGATTGATTATATAATTTCGTTTTATGAGTGATTGAGTTTGTGATGCATTGATGATTGGATTTATATGTTCTTTGATCGATTCACTTGACACATTGGTTTCACGAAAACACATTTGTGTTGTGGTAAGACCCTTGGTATAAATCGTTTCATACAACACATAGTTCATATAATCAAACCCTTGGTGTGATTTCGATTTATTGCTTTTGTTTTGAAACTATAACTATTGCTCGTGCGAATGTTTAATCCACTTACCATAGATTTCATTGGTTGATTGAATGGCGTAGTTTTAACCTATGCAATAGTGGATTGAATAGTAATATGCGTCGGCGGTTGTACTATGGATATGATTGTTTTTCATGTATTGAACTAGCTCCACCACCTTCGCACGATCTGTCATTAATGTTTTTCCCCTATCCCGGTTCACCTTTGCTAGTTTTCGGGTAAGCCTGTGAGCGTTCTGCCCCTACGTATGCTATGTTCAAACCCTGGCCCATTCACCTCACTCATTGTGTGCTCCTGTCTATGGCACAGGTGGTGCGCATAGAGCCAAACGGTAGTCAAGCTCTGTTACTGTTCGATGACGCCCGTAAGGATTTAGAAGACAATGGGTGTCTCGTGTTTATACAGAGGTTCAAGGGTTTCAACCTTTAGGTTTCCCAACAATTCACCCTCACCTTTGACGGGTGTAGGGATAAAGTAGGTGACATTCAACTTGAACTCAATGAAGAATTCATAAGCTCTGCTACAGGATTAGTAGCCACAGGCCAGCGATGGTTTAAAAACTCCAAAGTTGATGAGGTGTCGTGGCCATTACTATTCGTATCAATTAAGGTTGTCTCCTGTGATAAAGGTATGCCTATTTCCACCCTTAAACCCAGGTGGCACGATATTTTGGTGATTGTGAAACAATTTGTGACCTGTGAAGGTCGATATGGCTTGGTTTTTCTGTATCACCTCTGGTTATTAATGAATTTCATGGGCTATCCTTTGAACATGCTGCATTACTTCTGGCGTAGTATTTACAAGATGTCTAAGAGGTTCAAACAAGAAAAGGTTTATAGCAGCTTGTTTCATCACGGCTTTATTAGACTCATCGTTGTCCACCATTTAAATCTTCATGGCGATAATTGGCAAGTCTTTCTATCCAGAAATGGCTTTGCTAATTCGAAGTCTGCTCAAATCGATAAAGCCGTGGTTAGTGAGACTATGGTTGGGCCACCCGTTCCATTTGATGTCCTTCTACCCCCTCCCAAACCCTCGATTTTCCCTGACATTGACCTACCCGACATCATAACAGACAAGTCTGAGGCTGYCAAGAAGCCTTTGAGTAAGAAAATCAAGGGTAATCCTACTGTCGACAGCAAGCATAAAAAGAATGCTCGATTGATATCGAGACTTGCCCGGAATAAACCTAAGACAAACGTCGACCAAAAGCCCATAGTTCTGAGAGAGGAATCAGACTCCGATATCGAGCGTTTCCTGGCTGAAGAGTACCCCTATTCCCATGGCTTATGCTCCGAGCAACCCTATGACTATGTATCTAATTTTCCCCCTTGTCTCAAAAACAATCCTAAATACCCAGGAATCAAGTTGGACAATGAAAACCCTGGTGATTTAAAAAAACCCTCGCCTCCAATTTTGAAGCCCGAGTAGACATCATGCAGCCAATGTAGTGTGTGGCTAGAATGTTACTATACCGACGTTCCTTTATTACAATCGAAGATCAAATATTTAGAGAACCAAGTTACAATGTTGTCAAGATAAAGGGACAAGTTTCAAGCTAATGACAAGAAACAGAAAACAACTGGTTCGATTGTCTTCAGGAATGTCGAATCGGCTACAGCCTTCGTCAATTCCAAACTATCATAATCAAAGCCATTTCTTATTGTCCAGGTATGAATTTCAATATGATTTTTGCTATGTAAGTTTGCTTGAATTATTGTAACATATTCGGTTTTGCTTCCAAATTAGCTTTGTTCGTTTTCATTCGAAATGATTCTGTTATAGTTTAGACGATTTGGTTGTGGATCCTGTGTGGTAGATTCATTTTATTAAACTCAAATGTATTTATGATTTGGTTATGCAATTTTATCGTGCCCAGTTTAGCAATTTATTGGTTTTGACTGGGTTTGATTCGTTTTAGAATAATTCTATTGGTTTGAATTAACGAAATCAATGGGGTTTGCTTTCGTTTGGATTTGGATTACATTCGACCTTCACTAAAATTGTAGAACTGTGTTGATTCATAACGAATGTATCGACCTCAAATTGTTTCGATTCGTTCCTGTCTGATTTGATTTGCAAACGATTGTCGCGTGTCTTGAGTTAGCATGATTACTTGTATGAGTTGGATTGGTATCAAAAATAGATTTCATGCTGCTCTATTGGTTTTGATTTTCAAAAAATGATTTTGTTAAGCTCAGATTGACATATTTTGTCTCTGTCGAATTCGTATGAAAAACTCGGTTAATAGTTTGTTTTCAAATTTATTCAAGTGATGATTTCGTTGACTGTCAATCGATTTTGTCTGCTCCCAATTGGCAATAACAAACGTTTGACAAATCCCACATATCTTGTTATCAACTGATTAATTCAATTACGATTTAATTTGTTTCAATTTACATACAAGTTTTGATTTGATTTGTAAAAATAATAGGTCATTTGTATATGTTTAATATAGTTCTATTAATTTGAAAAAACGATCCTGTTGATTTCATTTGGATTCAAAAAAGATTTTGTCGATGGATGAAGCAACATAAACTCTTTGTGTCGATTTCAATTGGTTCATGAAAATAATTTCATTGCTGTCAAATTATTTGAGAGATTTTGTTTACCCAAAATGGTGACAACAAGTTAAAACAGAGTGCCTGTATCTCTGTTACCTTTCGATTGACCACAATTTCGTTTTCTTTCAAATTAGCATAGTAGTTTTGATTTTAATGTTTCTATTGGTTTTAATTAGCAATCGAATATTGTTCAATAGTTTGAATATATTCTTTGAGTTTTTAATTGGTTTTAAAACGATTCTGTGTTTGATTTAGACCAGCTACAGAATCACAAGATTCTGTAGCTAGTCTTTAAAAATTAGATTTTTGTTAATTTTATCAATAAAACATCCTCTTAACTTGTCTATTTTTTTCCTTTTTCAGGTACATACGAATTGAAATGATCAATTGGGCATGATGTGGCAGTTTATGAGAGATTTGTGTGATGTAGTTTTTATTTCAAGTTGTTAGCTTGAGTCAGAAATAGAAACTTGGGATATCTTCCCAGATTTGTGTAAATTGTTTTGATAATTCCCACAGGGATGTTTTACCCTGTGGGAGGTCTTTAAATACTTATTATTTTTTGTAATGAACCCATCATCATCCTCACTGTGGGAGAACCAGACTATGGATTTATGATACAGACTGAGATGAAAGTTGATGTCTTGTAACAACTTTCGCTTTCAATATATCAAACTTTTGTTTCAAGTTTTATTCATATCATTTTGCAGTCGATTATAGACTACTTTAGCTATCGTAATCTATTGCAGGTTGATGTGACTTGATTAATGTGTAATCTATATCTGATCTCTCTCTTATTTAAAAATTACAACAATTAATTTGTTTCAGTTAATGAATTACATATTTCTCTTCTTCATTGATTGAATCATTTTGTACAAATCCTTACACGCAGATTTATCTAAATGTTATGATTTGTAAATCATAAGATTGTTGTAAATTTTTATGTCTTGTTTGTCCTGTTATTAATATTTGAAAGAGTACAACAGATTTTCATTTACAAGAAGCTCGTGGAGAATCTGGTGTGGGTTTCCTCCCACCAAATAGCTGAATCGACCATCATACACAGGACAAACCTGAAGCGTTACTTCAGGTCAGTTTCTTAGATTTTGTTTAATAGTTAATTAGTTAGTATAATATAATTAGTTTAGATAAATATATTAGTTTAGATACATAGTTAGAATTATTGTTTTAATTGCTTAGCTTAGATAGTTTTTTTCAGCTTATTTCTTTTTCATAAAATTATAAAAAAAAAAAACAAAAAAAAAAACAATAGTTTCGTTGTCTTAGGACAGATTACAAATGAGTTTTGCAGGTTTTTATTTAAATCTGGAATTTGTAAATATTGTACATTTGTGATTAATATTTAATTCTGTTAGTAGTTAGATGTTTAATTTCGTAGAGTTATTATAGTATTAGATAATAAATTGTATATATAATAGTTTAGATTTGTTTATTAGTTTGTTTTAATTGTTATTTTTCATTTAGATTAGTTAATTTAGAGTAGTTTTATTTTTGTTTTCTTAGGACTTAGATCGGATAACAGAGCCGCTAAACCCGTTAGGGTGGGTTATCCCAAACGACTTGGGTTATTTAGACAACCCCATATCGGATCCACTCTTCCAGTTGACAGACGATCAATTTCGCTCGTCAAAAAATGGTGCTAGAAGGAGGGCCTGAAATTATTTAATGGCACGAGGCGGTCGTAAGACTCCTCCACCACCTAATCGTTCACCTATAGTGACAAGAAGTCATTCAAACAATAACATCCCCTCTCAAACAACAACCACATCAAATGATAATCCACGGATCACAGTTGAGCCAGCAACCCCAAATCCTACAGGTGGTGACATACAAGAGATTGTTCGACAATCTCTCATAAGAACACATACTGCCTTAGCCCATTTGAGGCAACCAAATTGACCTTTGGACCAAACTTTAGATTTCTCTAATATCAGAT
>SNQJ01S0211283.1:0-15918 GCA_010110895.2 Picea sitchensis | reverse complement strand
TTGGAACATTCACCAAATGGATGTGAAGACTGCATTTATGAATGACTTTATTGATGAGGAGGTGTACATATATCAACCACAAGGGTTTGAGGTGAGTGACAGGGAGACTCATGTGTGTCTTTTGAAAAAAGCACTTTATGGACTGAAGCAAGCTCCCCGATCTTGGTATTCTCACATAGACACTTACTTGCTTCAAATGGACTTCGAGAAGATCGATGCTGATCCTAACCACTATTTCATCATTAGAGGTGAGGAAACACTTATTCTCATCTTATATGTGGATTATTTGTTCATCACTAGAGTCGAGGATCTCATAGCTGAGTGCAAGCTGGGACTTGCATCAAAGTTTGAGATGAGTGATATTGGATTGATGCACTACTTTCTGGGTATGGAGGTATGGCAGGAGGAGGGTCACATATTTCTCTGGCAGGGGAAGTATGTAGAAGATATTTTGAGCAGATTTCAGATGGAGTATTGCATACCCATGTCTACACCTATGATTACCAACTAGAAGAAACTTAGTTCTTCAGATAGCCAGTTGGTAGATGCCACAGTTTACAGGCAGTTGATCGGTTCACTCATGTATCTGGTTAACACTAGACCAGATATTTGTTTTATCGTGAACACTCTCAGTTAGTACATGGTTGAGCCGAGGAGTTTTCACATGGTTGGGGAAAAACACATTTTGAGGTACATTGATGGGATAGTTGACTATGGCCTAGACTATGTTAGAGGAGATGGAGTCAGTTTGGTTGGCTACATAGACTCAGACTAGGTAGGATGTGTTGTTGACTGAAAAAACACCTCAGGGTGTTTCTTTGGTTTGGGGCCAGGACTTGTTTCCTGGTTCATCCAGAAGCATAAGTTAGTTGCTTTGAGTTCGGTTGAGGCAGAGTATATGGCGGCCATTGGGGCCAGTTATGAGGCCATTTGGCTTCATAAGATGTTGGTTGGTTTGTTTGGTCAGAAGATGCCACGTACCGTCATTCACTGTGATAATCAGAGTTTCATAAAACCCTATGAGAATCCTGTGTTTCATGACCGTTCGAAGAATATTGAGATCAGGTACCACTTCATTCGTGATTGGGTTCAAAGAGGGAAATTTTAGCTATAGTATGTATCAACAGATGACCAAGTTACATATATTCTCACCAAGGCCCTGCCAAGGGGAAAACATGTCTACTTCAGAGACAAGATGGGCTTGGTGAGGAACACCTTCCTCGATAAGAGGGAGTGTTGAGTTTTGTAACTTGGGAGGTGTTCCCCATGTGCTTATGCTCTCCTAGACACATGTGGGATGTACTATACACTTTGTGCCTTGTACTTTATGTCTAATTTCACCTTGACTTAAGAGTTTTAAGTCAAAAGTGAAATTTAGTCATTTATTCCTAAAAAGACTATTAATTCACTTTGTGGGTGAATTAGAGACATAAAGTGAACTTAGAGAATTAAACCCAAAGTGGGTTATTGAGTGAGAATATTTTTGAGTGATCTCAACCTTTGATTAGATGGGAGATGGGATGATCTCAGCCATCAAATTCTTAGGTTTCCTAATGGAGGTTCAAGGTGGGCACAAAGGGTGAAGGAGAGCTCATAACTTCATTTTCTCACTTGGAGAGGAAGAGAGGGAGATTTGAGATGAGGTTTGTTTCATGTGGTTGCTTGAAATTGGGCGCATTATTTCATGGAGGGAGGCATTTGACATCTAGCTTGGTTTATTTACTGAGGAGGTTTCATTACTGTGGAGGGAGCACATGTTGAGGAGAGCGCATCAATAGTGGGGAGGACTTCTACCCATCAGATTGCAGTGAGATCAGTTGCAGAGAGAAGCCATCCAACATAGCTTCATTCCTGAGGAGGGGTTTTCTATTATGAGCTCACAATTTGCTTCTTGAGCAGTTTCAGTGGATTTGAGAACTTGTATGAGGGGTGCACCTTCCTATGGAGCACCTGGTTCTTTTGGACTTGTATTTCAGCTTGGATCAAGCTGCTATTGTATCAGTTTCATCTATATTTTGTACCTTTTGTATTCCATCTTATTTCCTCATAAATAGACATATATCCCAAACAGGTTTTCCCCAGGGGGGTTTTATCTAGGGTCATGTTGACCAAAACTACATGTGTACAAAATGAAGTGTGTTAGTCTTTTAGATTTTCTTATTTTCAGCTATAAATATATTTAGGTGTGTTGTATTTATTTTAGTATGCATGTGCTAACTTCTGGTTACTAAAACTACATGCTAGAGCACCTAAAATTGCAAGTACAACCATAACAAATCAACAAGCAGTTATTGGATTGTTGGTTGTCCTAAAACAACAACAAAACATTTACATAACAGTTGAAACTTAGAGCCAATCTGTGTTCAAAGACAGACCCAGTTGGCAAGCTTGATAGGACTTGGAAATCTTCATGTATACCTCTGTAGACTTTACCAGTCAAATCACAAAGCGGAGGGGGTCTCTTGTCCCACAAACAAGGGGTCTCATACACAAATGTGGTGTTTGGATTGGTCGTGACCTTAAAAATAGATTATTGTATAGCTTGAGTGGGCCTAATGGTCAATAATATGTTTTTCCTCCTAAGAGGTCACAAGTTCAAATCCAGAGGGGGTTAGGTTATGTATACCTCCGTAGAATTTACCGGTCAAATCGTTGGGCGGAGGGTGTCTCATACACCAATTTGGTGTCTGGATTGGTCATGACCTTAAAACTATATTATCATTATTATCATTATTATTAAAAAATATTATTCAATGGTTGAGCCTCCAACCAATTGTGTATGAGAAAACCAAGAAAATTCACATTACAAATCATCCAGAAAGTGGTAACAAAATTCACCCCTCTTTCTTGTGCATTACTTGGCCATTATTTTGAATATTGAGACAAGTTATGTTTTTGGTTTGTCATTTTATTTTCTGCATTATCTTTTATTTTAGCAATCATTTTAAACAATTAACTCCTACCTTCACCTAATGTACTATGTTTAGGCACTGGTCTTAATATTCTTCATGGTGAAGTGATAGTTTGACGGAAGCCTCCCAGAGCCTCTTAGCGTAGGAGTTTGGCTCAAATATGGAAGGATAGGTGTTGTGTTGACATTGGGAACCTATCCCATATGTTGTTTCCATAGCAGGGTATGAACCTTAGTGGTATGCTAGTTTGGACAGTAACAAGTCCATTTTAGTGCACTTGGTGGTGTTGTGGGCTTGAAGCCCTGCCTTCTTGCTTGATATGGGGATGATGTGGCACCTTACTAGATTTACATCCTAGCCTTTGGAGGCTTGTATTCATGCGTGCCACCTTATAGAGGAGTTTTATGGACTTATGTCCCATTATTTTTCCATTTTTGGTATTTTGGTAGACTAGGTGGGAAAAAAGAGATTTAAATGTTTTGCTAATTAGGAATTGTAACTTAGGTTTTAGCCTAAAATCATGGATTTAATTGTAAATTGGACAAACATGACATGGGTTTTCCTCATATAAATTTTAGGAAATTCATTTTCATTTTCTCATAACTCATCATTTGATAATTTTCTCTTGGACTGAAATTTCAGCCTCTTTGGACAATTCGATATTTCTCTTCTCTTGTGCAAATGGATGAAATACTTGTTATTTGGAGCAATAAAGGCTAGAAATTTCTATTGATTGTGTTTCTTTGGAAATTTTTGGATAAATCTTGGTAGTAAGGTTTTCTTGCATGCTATCTCTTGGATCTTGTTGAGTAATTTATGCAATTTATTGTCATTTTGCTTGTTAAAATTCAAGAAATATATCTTAAACCCTAGGAGGAGTAAAAGGCCTTACACCCTCCACCAAAATTTATTCTTCTTTTCTATTGAAGGGATTTAATACTTACAACAATAATTAATATGGTTTACACTCTTGTTTCAAGTCTTAGCTAGGGTTTATTTCTCTAGGAAGTAAGAGGGTTTACACCCCTAGAGAAAATTTAAACCCTAGTTCATTTTGGATTTCAAGCTAAACGATTTGGAAGGATTGTTGTTGGGTTTTATAAGGGTTTAATTCTCAAAAAATATCTCTTATTCCTCTTTGTTTAACTTTCCTTCCAAGGAAGAGACTCCATTTACCCGATAACAAGGCACTAATCTTTGCATTGGAGATGGTTAAATGTTGCATTGGAAGACATGAAATTTGAGGTTTTGGAATTGTTCAAGTTGGATTTATATTTTACATGATTTAGACTCCCTTATGTTTCAAGGGAGTCTTAATTGGCCAAGTGATTAGTATTTTTTAATAAACACTAAGCTACAGCCATTAGGGATGTAGTAAACTCTCTTTCTCAACAAGTTTTATTCACTTTTGACCATTGAAAATTGCATGTAAGCAATGAAATTTGATCTACTTGTCAAGGGCCATTGATTGGGTGGCTTTTTTTCTTATTTTGTTGGTTAAAAATTGTTTCTATAGAAATAATAAGCTACATCCATAAGGTTTTCATAACATTTTACTGATAAATTCATTTCTACAACCTTCATTGGTCATCTAATTCATTGTTTCAAGCATTGGAATATTATCTCAAAGTTGAAACTAATTTGTCCAATATTATATGCTAATTAGATGATGTCATTTGCAGTTGTTATAACTCTGTTATTGATGATATATAATTGTTTATTGATGCAATTTTGGGACAACAAGGTTTCTTGTTGATTTCCCTCTTGTCTCGAGGCTTATATCATCATATGTTGTCTTGGTTTGGCTTGTCTAACATTGTTTTGCGGGTACACAACATTGGAAGTATTTGATAAAATATAGACAAGAAGAACAACATGGCAGAAAAGGCTTACTAGCCAACACACAATGTATTCACTCCAATGTTACATATTTATAGTACAATGGATGATACCACCTCATAGAGAGATTTGATCTAGATCCTAAAATCATGCATGATGACTAGGCTAGGCAATCTTAACTAACTCATTAGCCATCACTTGAGGATATATTACTAATATCCTAAATGAATAATTCAAATATAGGTGACAATTTAGACTTAGTGATTGGTAAAGGTAAGCCATAGGCTAACAATCCCCCCCTCAATCACAAGTCCGATCAATAATACCAGCAATGAAGTATAAACTGGTATTAATTCCTAGTATTCATACTAAAACACCCGAGTTGAGCCTCAATGAAGAACTGCCTGAAAAACTGTCAATCTGGATGCTGAACTTGTTCATTTGAAATGAACTGGAAGAGAGCTAAGATATGGAAGTGAACAGCTGCAATATCTGAACATTTCCTAATTGCTTGACAATTTGATCATTTTGCCAAGTATTTTAGCTAGAAGAATCTGATGTCTTCTGCTAATTGGTGAACATGTAGTATCACCACTCTACCATCAGTGTATCACTGAAGTGTGCTCTGAATCTGTGGTTTGGGATAACCATTGAACAATTGATACCATGTATCTGATGGTTTTTGGATGACCACTAACCAATTGTGACACTTTTAGGTGTCCAAAACCATCCCAATGTATATTGTGTTTGATTCAATTGCAAATCATTGAACCATAATCCTGCCAAATTATTCCATCTCTGGAAAATATCACCATGTAATCATGTGAGCCAGGATGCATGCAATTTGTTCACTTAATGTAAACTCCAATCTGATGAGAGCGAACCAAGAGAATTGAATCAGCTTCTAGTCTGACACGTCCCTGAAAATGCCTGACAACTCAATCAAATGCCAAGCTACAATGAAGAAGGATCCTTTGTCCTCTGCTAGGTCAAATAACCATCTGTGTGAACCAAACGTCCACATAATTTCTCTCATAATCAAAATCAACATCCCAATTATGTATGATTCAACTTAAACTTATTGAACCATAATTCTACTAAAGTTTGTCATCTACAGACTGCAGTTGCGCATTTGGAAAATTTCATGCCCATATGGCATACTCAATGTTTATTGTCATCGAAACTTTATGTCTGACAACTATCCTCAATTCCATCATCAATTCCCCCTTTGTCAGCTGAAAGGAGAGACCACAAGTGGTTTCATGAACCATTGTCACTGGAATTTTGAACTCCCCCCCTTAAGGTGTATGAGAGTTTCATCATTGCACTCCCCCCTTCTATGCTCAAGAGAGTACCATACTTGTTCCATTTGAGTACAACATAAAGTGGGCATGCAAAAAAAACCACATGTTATCTCATCTCGTGAGGGTCATGCTCGAAATCTACGCCATAAGGGGACCACTTATGTGAGGTACAAAAATGTTATGTGCTACAAGATTGGTCTTTACTCGAGATTGAATTCTTTGGTAAGACTTATATAATCGCTTGGTTTTTTATGACCACTGCCAAGGATCAATCCACTCATAGTGAATCTTCAATCTTTTAGGCTTCTTCAGTGTTGAACATTTGTCTGAAGAATGGTTATGCTTTCCATAATGCTAGCAAGGATGGAGATCAAAACACTGATTCTCCTTGTGACCAACTCAATTACAATGTTGACACTTATCATTATTATGTTGAACTGGAATAGGTGAAAGTTAATATTCTTGAAGGAATCCATCACTTTGGAACTTGATTGGTCTAGAATAATTGGGAATATGAAAGGTAACTTCTTTGTCATATCCAAGTCATGTTTTTTTCTTGTTGTAGATGATTTCTTCCCAAGGTCTGATGATGGCCTTGGAAAGAGTATTCTGAACCTATTGCTTTGAAATCCGTGGAAGTGGATTTACTGCATGTTGTTGCAGCATGGAAAGGTTTTCTTCAATAAAATCAAAAGAAAACTCTTGAAAAGTAGGTTCATGAATAGATTCAACTTCGTCTGAAACTGATTCTGAATTTGTATCATTGTGTTGTTCCTTCACTGATTGTTGATTAAAAACATCATCATCATCATCATTATCATCATAGAGAGGGTTGTGTTGAACAAAAAATAGTTTTGAACACTTCACTGGCTGTTGATTTTTGAGATCTACCATCTCATCATTCAATAGTTTGGATAAATATTGAAGAAGTTTAACTTTAGCTTGCATCACTTGCAAACAAGTTAGAACTGATTGAAGAGTTTCTTTGTTCAATATTACTATGTTGCCTTCAATGGTGTTTATTAGGGTGTTCAGTAACGGTAATAATTCTATATTTCGTGCCATTTCAAAAATGCTAAATGAGGTCTCCTTGTGCAGGTAGATCCTGATTATAATTTGACTCGACAGAAGAAGGCTTATATGTAACTCGCTCACTTGAATCGCTCACTTGTTATTCATGCTCACTTGAACTTGCCTCGCTTGAACTTGCTTCCAAGAAGTTGAGAATGTCGATTACCACCAAAAATTCATCCAAACTTATGATTACAATGATTTGAGTTTCAACTACTCATCCTTGTCAATTACGACTCAAAATTATAATTACTCTATGGTGTCATGCTCAGCCGAGAATGCACCTGAAAATTGCAATTCAACTCAACCTGATTTCAAAAAGACAAGTAAACTTACAAAAGGACTATTTGCAAGTTACAATCAATCCACTTGATCAAGTAATCTTACAACAAACATTGTTTTCAAGTTACAATTTAACTTCAAATGCTCCATGATGTGTTGAGTTCGAAATATTTTATTTGTCCATTACTGATATGGTTGATGACTTGAATGCTTGATAATTTTCTTCACATATGTTTGATCATATGTTCTTTGATTGCTTGTACTTCACTAGCATTAATTGTGTGCTTGAATTAACTTGCTTGGAAGGCCATGTGTGTATTTCTATATGACAAATTGTAAGTGTAGTTATGTCAAAACTAGACATAAAAAATTACATAAAACAACCATAAAAAACATTCACCAACGCACAGTACACAAGATGTACCTAAGATCCCCTTATTCAATTTCGGGCGAATCTAGGACACAGAAAAAATACTTTAATTTTATTATGAGTATCACTCTTACAATAATCTTGCTCAAAAAATAAGTTTCTTACAACCTCAGTCCATCACTTCTCTCTCATGCTCACTCTCATTTACTAATGAGAAAAAATATTATATTTACTCACCTCCATAACAAAAAGTTCCTTAGTTCTCTTTAACTCCTCCTTGATCACTTTTATCTAAAAAGTGAAAATATTATAAAGTAATAAAACTTCAAAGTACCTTTAGAAGTAAATTACTTTTAAAACATATATTTGAATATACTTTGTATATGCCTTTTACATACCACTCTTAAACTTTTAAAAAATAACTTATTAAAATATGTGCATAGTTTTGTCTTATGCATGGCATGATTTTGGAATGTATAACTACTTCACGAGTTTTCATGTAAACACTTTAAATAAGATGCCATTCTAAATAAGCACTCATAGTTTTTTTAAATCCGTGAGAGTGGGGATGTTGAGAAAATCGAGTAAATATTTGAGTAAATCACTATTGAGTCGATTGTTGGAGGGTGATACGAATGCAACTTGAGAGAATGTCTGCACATAAATGGGTGTGAAGAACCAAATCAGAGTCTTTTCGAACTTCAGGTCGCATTGAATCTAAGATTAGATCATAGCTGAAAGACTCTTTTTCCATTAGTTAGAAGAATGGGATCTTTCTCCAGCCTCTTTTGTCTATGCCTTGTTAAATTTTGACTCAAGAATTCGGACATGCTTCTTCTCGTTGCTGCTTGTGGACCTCCTCTTTTGAATTTTGCACAGGCTGTGACTGGTATTCATTTGCTTAACGTGAACTCCCATTGAACTCACTCAACCATGGTGATCTGATTTGGTTGAAAGTAGTGATGGAACATGCAGTGCTCTATAGACCGTTAATCATACATATTACTAGTTTTTGCAAGGAGTCTCACTATCTGATAAAAAATCCCATAACTGCATATTAAAAAGAAGGGCTTCATTCCAGCTAGGTAAGAGCATTGATGCAACATATTAGATCGTGCCATAAAAACTTGTGGAGAGCATGGCTATGACGGTGTTAACAGGTTTGGATCTTTGTGTAATGACCATGATATTTTTGAAGGAGACAATACAATTTTGCTACAACAAGGGTTGATATGAGATACTAAAACTTAACCAAAAACAATGCTTGTTTGATTTGCATCAGTGCAGATTGCTAGAAAACTATCATTGTGTACATCATTGGTGCATATTGAAGAAAATGTTAATTATTATGAAATGCAGATACTACATATCAGATATACCTCGTAAATTGCTTCGATGCTTGAACACCAAATCGCTCCAAACTTTGGCTTCTTATCTTTTAATTTAAAAACATGCAGAATGTCTTCAATCCTTGTGGGCAGATATTCTTTGCAGCTACAAATCTACAAATCTTGAATAACGATCTTTCCTCTCAGGACAGTAATAATGCTTCCCCATAACATTGTGTCCTCTCTCATATGATGGCTCCAATTTGTTTTATAGGCTGCAAAATTTGTACACTATTGTACATTATGCAACAAAGTTTGAATCATGTCCGTATGATGTCTTGGATCTCTTTGTTTTCATTGCACATCCCTAAGATTATATATCTGCATTTTGTTGGTGTGAGAAACATCTACCATTATCACCATTTCTTAACTAAATAAAGCTCTCATATTATCACCATTTCTTCAACATTGTAAGGTCTCTATCCCCACAGAGCCTTATAAAATACCAGCTAAAATAAGAATAAATAAATTATATCCTGCACAATTTAATCATCAACTTATAATCGTTTATTATTCAGCATAAATTTTATTTATGAACAACATGAAAATAAAATTTTTGTAACAACCACATAATGCAGCATATTCAAAAAAATACATACCTTTGTTTGATGCTATTTCTCCAATCTTCGTCTGTCCTCGCTGCTGCTCTGCCCAAACTCTGCCCAAAACCGAATCCTTCCTCCCTGTCAACTAGGAATAGAGCCTATCCGTCTCCCTAGCTCCAAGATTCCGTGAGGAATCCTAGCCCCCGAGCCCAAAACTCCCAGCAACCTGGTGCACCCCTGTAACAGTCCACCCAAACTCCCCACCAGAAAATACAAAACCAGAAAACACATATAGTCCCTAATCTCCAAATGTTTCCTTCTTTCCCCCAAATTTCCAAAAGTCCTCCTCTTGAATGCCTCTGCCCCCTCATATCCTCCCTCCATTCACCGCCTCCTACCTTCCTTTAATGCCACCCACCTTATCCCCCCATTCAATACCCTATCCCTCCATTCAATGTCCTATCCCTCCATTCAATGCTTTATCCTTGCATACGTAAAGTTTTCTTAATAATGAATTAAAAGTTATTAAGTCTTTAATTCGTTACCCAACATTAAATGTGTTAATTAATCAATTAATTAATTAATCAAGATATATTAATCAATAAATAAATTATTAATTAATTAATCAATATTATTAATAAATAATCATTATTTAACTAATACACATTAGGACAGTTAATTATTTAATTAATTATACTTGATAAATCTTAAGCAATCATTTAGCTAGGGTTGTTACATACACCCACCCTTCAGGAAACTTTTATCCGAGCTTAGGTCGGTTAAAGGTATTTTATGATAAGGAAAGAGCATGGTTCGCATTCATGACAAATAGTAGATTGTTAGTAGGTAGAAGCCAAGAGCTCATTCATGCTGAGTGTGCGTATTGCAGAAATGCATTTGTAGCTAGTACATATAAGTCTCATTCATGTACTAATATCAATAGCTATCATCTCTATGGTAATTTCCGTATGCATCCAATCCATTTCAACAAGACTATTCATTTTATAGGGGCAATGAAACCAATCAAATGTTTGTGATCCTTTAATTACAATTATCTAGCTCAACAATGTTATTTAGACAATTGTAGTTTAGTTACATAATTATGAATATTCATATATATATGGATTTTCTTTTCAGAAGGAAAGCAATGGTTCCAACATAGGAATAAATCTCCATACACTCTCCAACTATTCCTACTCATCCTTCTCCCTAACCTTCCATCTTCCATTCTATCCTTCTCTGTTGGACTATCTTGGGCGTCAACTATATTGACCTAACTCCAAATAGAACCAGTAAAGTGGAAGTGTCACTATCTTGACCAAGCTTTAGCGAGGGTGGCCAGCCGTGTGATCATCACACGTCTAGGGGGCGTGAGCTAACGTGTCCTCAGGACTTGAGGTTTCGGAGGATACAAGGTGGAAATGCCTCCACCCCTCCCTAACGGGGACTGGGGTCCACACCCTACAATGGAATATCTGGTGAATTAGCATGTTCTTTGGGAGTTTTGTCATTGTCTAATGGAGTTTTGGTAGGTCTCATCACCTGAAATCATGCTTTGGTCCACATATCATAGCAATGCATCCAAACCAATATAATTTCACATACAAGATTCATACCATATTGTTTCTCGACGGTGGTCATGACATCCACTTTTTATCATCATTATCCCTTGGCTATTTCACAGCCCATAACCTATGATTAATTATGTAACACAAAGTCATACATTTCTATGCATTATCATCAGCCATTTGCAGCCACAATATAAGGTACAATTCGGTATCCACGTACCAACAACTTTAACATCAAAGTTTTCAAGTTAGAAATATATCTCATAATATCCCATAATTCAATTAACGTTACCCATTGATAGAATTATCATTTACAATGGGTGCATCATATCCAATCATCTTTCAAATAGCATTTAAACCTTCCTAGGATTCTCATTCGAAATATATCGCATCATATCATCATCATCAATAACAATAATTAGACATTCATAGAATTTAAATTCACATAGTAGATAGCGTCATTATCCATCATCATCAATAACATTTAAACATTCATAAAGGTACATTCTCACAATATATGGCATCATATCCATCGTCCAAATACATTTAAACATTCATAAAGATTCATCCGTCTTAAAAGTTCAAGTGTATCATTTAATGGTTTCACTTGTGAATAGAAAATGAAAGTGTGTAGGCCTTTGGTAATATTGGTTGTCTAAGTCAAAGGTGGTGCTACATACACCCAACTAGCCGAGAAACATATTCTCGGGGTGGTCAAAAGTGTGAAAGAGGGATAGTCTAGATACATTGGTGTCTCGATTGTCTTCCCATTATGGCGGATCACGGACTATATTTGTCCCATGGACCTTAACTTGATCTACCAAACGGTTTATGAGATGTCGGACTCTATGGTCCAATATGCATAACGGTTCTACCATGAGGGGTTCCACGTCTGATACACCTGTTCCTTCAATTTAGTTTATGTGATTCATCGACAACATAATGGCGTAAAACCAATACATGAAAACATTATGAGTTTTATGCGAGGGGGGTGGAAGTACGAGATGATAGGCAGCGGGTCCAATTTTCTCTTGGATTACGAACGGTCCTATATAAATGAGAATTTGACAACTTTACTGTCCCCTTCCGAACCGTATGGTACTCTTATTAGGCACGATACAAATGAAAACATGGTCTCCCACTTTACCAAACCTGTGTTATCTGTGTGCATCAGCATAACTTTTCTTCCTATCTTGTGCATCCTTTAGTCTCTGCCTTACAATCTAAATCCTTTGTTCCTCCATCTCTTGAATCAATTCCGGCCTGGTGTTACTGGGTCTTCTAATCTATCCCAACTCAATGGCGTTAGGCATGGCCTTCCATACACAGAGCTTCGTAAGGTGGCATTTTGATGGAGCTATGGCCATTATTGTAGGCAAACTCTACCAAGGTAGGTGCTTCTCCCAATGGGTTTGACCTATCCATTACATACATCTAAGCATGTCTTCCATGATTGGATTTACTCTCTCTCGATTTTCCCATCTGTTTGGGGATGATAGGATTGTGCCAAAGTTCAGGTCCCTAGCGTTGACTACAAGAGCGTCAAATTACAAGTGAATCACGGAATTTCTCGATGATATTTAGGTATCTCATGCAAATGAATGACCTCACTTACAAACCTGCGTGTCATCGGTGACACCATAGAATGTCTCTAATGCAAGAGATAAAATGAGCACTCTTGGTTAAATTATCAACTATCACAAGAATGGCATTGTGTCTATGAGATGTGGGTGTCAAACCAGCATGTAATCCATAGAGATGGCTTCCCCACTTGGACATAGGGACATCATGTGGTTGTAAAAGGCATGTCGGTGATGAATAATTGACTTTCCGCGGTGACACTCTAGGCATTTGAAGCGTGAGAATGGACTACATCAGCGCTTCATGCCTACCCGAGAGAAGAAAAACTTCCTCGTAATACCGTGCATCTGCTTCACACTAGGATGCACACAATAAAGTTCTCTATGGAGAAACTCGCGCCGATTGATGCTTGAATATCCCAGCTTCAAGGATGTATCCTTCACGATGATATCTCAATGATTAAATGCGCTTCGATTCTATACTTCATACTTTGGATCTAATTTCCTCCCTGGAGGTTTAGAAGTATCTATTGTTGAGAAAAATACCCTACGGACTAGCAAACTAGGAATTGAGACTTGCATCACGATTTTGACCCGAAAAGTAGCCACACCTACAACCCAAGATTTAAACTCTTTCATGAAGTAAATGCATGGAAAGGGACCACCAACCTTATTATTCTAGGTGTTCGATGTAGCCAGATCCTCCGTTGCTCTTTGATAAACCTTGTTGCTCCTTCCTGAGATGACACACTCCAAGACAAATAACAACTATGCATGCATGCTACTTCTCTACTCAAAGGGTTAGAAATCAAGCATAAGTGTAAACCATAGACAATTCATGCATTAGGACGGAAAAAGTATTCTTTTATTCTTGAAAGTGAATCAACTTACAAATATTTGAGGCAAACCCGCCGCTCCTTGAACCTGATCCTGGAATCCTCTTCTTCTATCCTTCAAATACTTTGCTTTAAATCTCCTTTTGGCATGAGGAAGGAGGCTAAAGGGTTGGGACATGGCATGAGGAAAGGCTAAAGGGTTGGGACAATGGATTACGTAAATGGGCAGAGTTTCTTCACTATATTTTTTCCTCCTCCAAATGGTACCCCTACCCCTTCTTTTATAGGCTAGACGGAGCTAGGGTTTTGGACGAACCCTCGGCCATGCATGGCTGGGAGTTTCAGTTAACTGACCCATAGCTTTTTGTTCTATCGGCAACTTTCCTTTTTTCATGCTTTGTTAGGTACACGTGGGCTATAGTGAGCCAGCCAGCGTGCACACGCGTGCAGTAATGGGTCAGGGCGCGTGGGCCTTGACACAAGAGAATTTCCAAAGAGTTGTTCAGCAGATGTTTTGGCAATGAAGGGATATGAGTTGGTCTGATGCCAGGTAAGCATGTGTGGTGCAACTTAGGGTTATAACAGATGCCCCCTAATGTGTGAGGTCAAAAGAGCATCTGATGGCCGAAATACATTACCAATCTTTACTGATGTGCCGAACGATTGAGCCCAAGGATCACGAACGAGGAGGTGTCGTCTGCAAAATAACAAATGTCTCACTGAGGTGGGCATACCCATGCTCGGGATAAAATAGAACCATGGCTACCAATAAAATACACTATATATCCATGCCAAATAACTATAAAGAGTAGCCGCGAATAATACACAGCGGAGCTATATCTCGAAATCAGAAAGATATACATATAGAGTATCCATCTTTCAGAAGTTGATTCGGCCTGATGGTTGTACTTCAGAGCTCGAGCAACAGCTTCAAAATCTTCTAAAACTCGGGTAGGAGTGTAATATGAGTGTACGACTTCACTACCCAAAGGTCTTTGATGTCTCGTTGGTTAGGGACTTGATAATCTTGATGATCGGACTGAAGGCTTCAGTGATTTCGAACAAGGACTTGATTGGACATTCAAGATGGCCGGGTATGTGGACAAGAGACATATTGCAGAGGGGCCGACTCAGGCTTAGTGACAAACTTCCCTTGGATAATAGCACGACAAGTGATAAGACTCAGGCATCATATATGTTAATCATAAGTCTACTAAGCAGGAGGCAACGCAAACTCTCCATATGTTTGGAAGAATAACCAAACGGTGGAGGACACAACTCTATATAGTGAGAAAGCTTCCTAAGGTTGTACTACATCCCATAGTCTGATGATCAAACGGATAGATGTTCTTTATCCAAGGGCGACTCATTATGCTGCCAATAAAGAAAATACTTTTCCCATCCTCTTTTTGGGGTATATTTGTTTTTTTTTTCTTTTTGTTATATATATCATTTTTGTATGCCAAAGTATTTGACAGGTAACGTTTGTTGCATGCAGATGTGGGACCCATGCGACCTGCCGACTATGCACGGAACAGGCATCTTCCACGGCCAGAAGCCACGGCTGCCGCCGCTGGGGGAGAATCAGTAGCAGGGAACCTTCCATCCGGAGAGGTTGAGAGGGTCCTTAGATGAGTTGAGTGGAACTTCACTGTGCTCACTCGCACAGTCCTGATGGCTGAGATAGAGGACCTGCCGCCATCCATGCAGCCTCATGTTGTGGGGGCACCTCGGACATGGGTCCAATTTTTTAGGCATTTATCCCGCGCTGTGGATGATTATAACAGGGCCCATAGGCCCTGAACAAACTTTAGACTTTTTATGTGCCACGAGAACCTATTTGTATATATATATTTTTAGGGCATAAGCCCGATGACTCGTTACTATTCCCATTTTTTAGGCGCTTGCATCCATCTATGTACTCTAGTTATTTTAGGATGTTTATATATGGTTTTTATATTTTTTGTGTCTTATGGATTATGTGTGCAAAAATGTATTTACATGTTTATGTCCATGTTCTTTTTATATGTGGGCAAGATGCCAATCTAAAATTTGATTAGCTAGAGTATCTGTAATTTGATTTAATCTCCTAGGAACATGAAAATATGTAATATAATCAAAGTTTTGTTCTAAGAGACGTACCCTAAGGAATCGTCGGTGTAAAGTTGGATCATGAACCCGGTATACTCTGTTTAGCTGTGACACAACCAGTTGAGCGTCGAG
>SNQJ01S0211282.1:15933-31485 GCA_010110895.2 Picea sitchensis | reverse complement strand
TTTTCCTCAACGGGCCAACAACTGACCCAGATTAGGGAGCGCTCCCTCAGAAGGGGCATCAGAGTGTTGTAGCGCTCCTTGGTAAGCCTTGGGGAAGCGCCAGCGCTCTCAAGATGAGCATCTCTCCTTCAAAAGGGGTTGGGGAGCGTTATACCGCTCCCTGAAGCATTATAGGGGAGCGCCAGCGCTTCTAGAGCTGAAGTAGGGGAGCACTCCCCCTCAAAACCTTTATTTCAGGGTTCCTTTCAGGTGTCAAGAGTTATTTGACTTCAGTAAACTAGTTCTCCTCCTTCAGATCAGTCATGTGAGATGTTATAAGTGCCTCCTTAGTGTCGTTATCATGGCACTATGTCTGAACATCGTTTGCGACACTTGTAACCAACTTGCAACACTTGCAAAAGTTGTAAGGAAGTTGCGACACTTGCGAAAATTGAGAGGAATATGCGACACTTATCCAGTTGAGAAATTTTGACGTGTAACAGTGGTGGCCCACCACCGCCTACCCTAGGCGGTGGTGGACCACCCACAAGACCCTCCTGCCCCGGCGGCAGGCATCCACTCGTCATCGCCGCAAGCACTGTTGCTCGCCACACTATGGCCCACCATGGTGGCGGCACCCCCACACACTACTCCAGGAAGCTCTCATCCTGGATACGTGTCCACATGCCCTCAGGCACATCCTGCAACACCGTCTCCAGACGATGGCATATGTCATCAAAATCCACTCCGACTGTCGTCGGAGGAGCGTGTGATGGCCCCGCACCAGGGTCATCAAATCGGCGCCGCCTCGCTGCCCTCTCGGGCTCTGTTGGTTGCCCCGCGGCATCCTCCCGTCGATGTCTCTCTCCATGCGGCAGTCTCTCCAGCTCTCAACGAGCCGGCGCTCTCTGCATCTCCACCTCGCGCCCACGAGGTGCCACATCTGCACATGCACAAAACAACAACAAAACATAGTATCAGCATCTATATCATATACATATGGACTGCTATCTCACAAAAAAATATACATCAAAACATGCACACCAATACTAAACATACCTCGATGGTCAAAAGCCTCCCCTGGAGGTAGCACCATGTCCGGGTCCCCCCGAAAGTCCACCCCAGCATAGAGGTACCGAAGTACCACCTGCGGCATCTGCCGCCATATCCATGTCGCCTCGGCCGAAAAGAAGTGGCCACATTCGCCACCACCGTGACAAAGCAAAATGGTCGACCATCGCCTCAATTGCGGCTCTCGCGCCCCCGGCATCTCCAGTAAAATCCTCGAGCACAACATTGGCACCCTCTCTAAAAACCATGCCACTAGGATCAACCCAAATGCAAACTCTCATGCACCTGTGGACCGATAGCGATCCAACTACGCTACCATCCGCGCATGCAGCGTCAGTCCCCACGCAAACTGCTCACCGGCCACCACTCTCTCCAGCACCAAGATCTGGCCACCACTAATCCGCTGGGTCGCTAGCGACCCATATATACAAACAATCATCGCCGCTATACAGGGATGAGCCAAAGTCGCACGCACGCCAGGCCCCTCAATGGCCACGGCGTCTCGCAACTGGGCCCAGTCTCGCTCTCGCCACCTCACTGGCATCGTCACCGCGGTCCACCTGCAGACAACACAAAGTCCTATATCAGCTCATGCAACCATCAACAGCATCAAAAAGACTCATTTTTTACCCTTCAACCTTGCCTCCGAGGCGCGGTTTTTCTTCCCACAGGCGCGCACACATGCGTGCCTTTTCATTGCACAGGCGCGCATATATGTGCGCCTATACAATGAACAGGTGTGCCTCAGTGCGTGCCTGTTCGCTTCACAGGCGTGCCCTTAAGCGCACCTTTTCACCATACAGATGTGCATCGGTGCGCGCCCGTCAAACCTACAGACGCGCACTGATGCACGCCTGTTCAACTCACAGGTGCGCCCTTCGGGCGCACCTTAAATTCCCCTACCACGCACCCATGCACGTATATTCAGTGTACAGGCATGCACGTATGCGCACCTTTCACCAAATCGCCCGTGCATGTGGGCCCACACCCCATAAAAAAACCCCTAAAACCCTTTGTACGGCCCTCCGTACAGCCCCTGCCCAAAAATTGAAAACCTATTTCTATGCAGGATGATCAGACCACTAACCTGATACTCGCAGATCATCAATCGGATGCCTCGTCCTCCCCAAATCTCCAAATCTCCTCTAAAATTGTGAGTTCACTCACTATTGCAGTCGGTACAAATGAGGTGGCAATGTGGGCCCTACAGCTATATATAGGCCTTTTGCCAAACTTCCACTCACCATTCCGAGAGCCCAAGGTGTCCATTTTTCAAACCGTCTTCAGCCACGAGATCATCATCCCGTCACCTACATCACAGTAGTCCCTGGGTCACTTTTCATCCTGAGCCCCCGGGGCGCCTTTTTTTCAGATCATGGTCAGGTACGCCCGCGCATTGTCACATTTATCACATACATGCTCAAATCTTTGATTCTCTTCAGATATTGTTCACTTTGGGTATTTGGTTGTCATGTGTGCAGGTACTTGATCATCATTCATCAACACCACCCCTTCAGGTATATACTCAGCACTCTCATGTAGTCTTTCCCACTGTATCGCATTTACATTTCCAGTCACACCCTCTGATATTGGCCTCTAGGATCCCCATTCCCGGCTCTGCAATACCCATGCCTCCATTTGCACCTTCAGTACTGTTACCCGGTAGCATTCTCACCCACATGAGTTGTCCCATTCATAGCACCTTTTGGCACTTTTGACACTCATGTTGTTCTTCATTCCCCTTTAGGGATGGGAGTCCCGATAGTCTTTCATCATGTCGCGAATTAACCACATACCTCTTCTCCTCATTTTGCTAGCTTTCCCACATGGACTCCCAGATTATCTCTTCATGGTTCTATTTTTTACCTGCACTTCCGCAGTATCATGAACCCTTCATTTCCTCCACACTCAGTTTGCCCATCTGCGAACCTACCTTCATCTCACCTACCTCATACAGAAACTCACCAATGGGGCCCCCACCCTTCGTCAGTGTTCCAAACACATTACACCCTCCTTGGGCCACCCATCTCACACTGGGGCACCGATTTCTGTATTTGTACATTCCTCCCCAATTATTCGTTATTTATTGTACAAACACCTTTATTTCCAGTCATTACATTTTCTTTTGTCGTCACTGTTGGCGACTTACTTCCTTTTGGCCACACGCAACCCATGTCACCCTTGGTTGGAGCATTACTTATCATCTACCCTGGCCGACATCGCCCATATCTTCAGAGTACTTCATAGGTCACTTACCTCTACCCTCTGAATTTGTTCACCTTGTCCCACCTCTAGCACAACTTATCACCAAGTCTTGTCATCCCCCTGACACTCGACCTTGTTACACGGTTGTAGCCACTCTTTATCTCATACATCCTCCAACCCAGGGAAGTCTTGAGTCTTCCCACTTCTTGACTTCGTCCATATACCTCTGCCACTTCCTCACCTCAGTAGATTCCATGAAGCCCTTTGCTTCTAGGAGTCGCGTTCCCCTTTTGTCGACATCAGCACAATTTTCCAGAAAGGCGACAGTTTCTTGATTCTCATTCTCCATTCAATGAGAGATCTCAGACGGCACAGGGTGAAACACCATTGCTCCCTGATGTCGTTGACCCCCATAACATTCAACGCCAACACTTTCTCATGTTATGGTGGGTCTTACTTTCTGACTATTGCAGTTATTTCTCTCATTTTTCCAAAGACCTCTGAACTTGGTTGGGCTATCAATGTCCACATAATAGCTGCTACTTATTACCGCGATCACTACCTATGGTTCTGAGTATGTTCACTTACAGAATGGTCTTTTGCCTTTATCACAACCGCCCCCGAGGGCGCTGCATTTGTCTACACCAACGCTTTCGTCATCTTTTTCTAGAGTTACATCACACGAGCATGGGGCATGCCCGCCTCGTTTGTACACAATTGTATATTTTTACGCACCTTATGGAAGGTCGGATCCTACCAGTTCCTTTCTCCTCCAAAGGATTGCTCTGAGCAATCCCACTATTGCTCTATCTTACAACAACATTCGCAGTAGAAGAAACAATGATGGATTTCGGCTATACGTATGCTCCTAACCTCATCCATCAGGGGGCATTTGTTATCACTGAAATTTCATCTGCACATGGCGACAAGAACTCAGCATCATCAAACAGCAATGAAGTCATTCATGGCCCTGAATTAATCTTACAGCATTCAAAAAAGGTCAAAAAACTATACAAAGTAGTGAAAAATTGAAGAGCGCTTTACAGAAGTTGGGCGCGCGCGCACATGTGCGGAACAGAAACGTATCATGCGCGCATACGCGCACGATGCGCGGTTGTTAGCGCAAAAAGCCGTGCACCTGCTAAACGGCGCATTTATTGAAGTGGTTGGCCTCCCAACCACTTATGGATCAGCTCCCAAGCCGATTTGACCCTCAAATCTGAGCTGAATCCACATGTTAGGCTGGTCAAAGACCTAATAATGCCCTACATGGCCTCTTTTCACACTACAAGGCAGTTAAACAAAATCCCAAAGCAATGCTATAAAAAGCCATGAATGCACCTCATTTTATCAAGGAATTTCATGTAATGTTATGCTGCCTATATTGTTTTAAGGACTCAATCCTTGACAAAAGCACATTGGCACCATTTCATTGAGCAATCCACCTCTCCATTGAGTGGATTTGCAAAGGAGTTCTTTCACCACCATTTTCATTTTTCTTGTTGTAAGGAGAGAAAGTTTGTGAGGGTCCAAGAACCTTCCCTTGGAGGAAGAAGGGACTCATAGTCCCCTTTCTTCTTGGTGCTTTTATTTCATCAATAGATCAGCCTAAAACATTGGTGATATTGGTCTTTTTGTTTTTATTATCTCTTTATCCATATGCTTATGATTTTAGTTTTTATTAGTTTAATTCTTGCTTATAGTTTTGTTTTTATTTCTCTAACTCTTTCCTCTACAGCTGTCATGCTCAGGAAGACCCAATTGGGCATGTAAGCACCTCTTATTTTCTCACCAAGGTGACAAAAAAGGTGCAACAATCCTTATGCTTCCTTCCTGGCTTCTTAATACACAATTATTTGACCAGACTACTATAAATTGGAATATCTTTTATAGCTTGTAGCAAGGGAATTTTGACATAGATATTCTTCAATTCATTCAAAATGTCAAATTCTAGTCGAGTGGTAGGTTTCTCAATCACTAATATTTCTGGATAAGGAGGGGCCTTTGTAATTTGTGAAGGTTCATTTTCGGGAATCTTGGGTTCCCGGTCTTTAGGGATGATAACATATTCCCACTTAGTGTCATTCGTGGGTTGTTTGGGGGTTTCCTCTTCTTCTTCTTCCCAGATGACTATTGAAGGCCTATGCCTATCCAGAACTTTTCTCGACCTTAGTTGAATCTTCTGCAATGGAACCGGAGAAATAACATACGTCGGAAAGGCTTGCATCTCAACATTGTGAAGAGGTTGAGTGGGTTTTTTATTGGGGTTGGGCACTGGTTATGCTGGTAATAATGTCGGTCTTAGGGAGCTTGCATTCTGGTATTGTTTTGGTTGTTGTAGAATATGAGGTAAAGGCGCGGGAACAAAACCTAGCAAAAGTTGTAGAATGTTCGATGGAAATTGGGGGTAAGGATGAGTGGGCAGAGGGACAGGTGGAGCTTGAGGATTTCCTTGGTTATGCCCTCCTCTCCATCTTTGTAGCCAAGGATGGTGATACTGCGTAGACCATTTCTGCCAATTCGATGAGTTCCAATGTTTTGTTTGTTGATAATAAGGTGGAACTTGAGGTTGTAGATCTGGGTTTGTAGGTTGAATATTAGGCTACCATGGCCTCCTAGGTGCATAAGAGGACTCCTCAGAATCCCCACTTATGTAGCTGGCTAAAAAAATGGGTAGTGATGGGCACTTTTTAGTTGGGTGGTCTTCAGTGCAGAAGCCACAAACTGAAATATTATCTAATAGGCATTCCCTTGAGGAATGCTTCCTCCTTCATCTTGGGAAAAATATGCTCATTGCTACATTATCCTCCTCGTGTTTCTTTTTAATCTTTAGGGTTTCCAACTGGGAACCTACTATACTTAAGATATCTATTTTAAATTTCTCTAAGAGTTTCCCTATCTCTACCCTTCTGATACCACATGAAATAATTTCTTTTAGGTTTCTACTATAAGGATCATGAACACTCTTCCCTGTTTTGACTCTACTCCTCGAGTAATTCCTACACATTTCACAAATTTCAGCAAATGGTTTATGGCAGATGTCACCTGATGCCATCAGGTTAAGTGTCTTTAGGTATTATTGTGAAATACCTTTAAGGAAAAGAGCCCTGACGACATCATTTGGAAGGTCATGGTACTTCGATTTCTGCGAGATATAAGAGAATCGTTCTATGTAATCCTCGAGATTCTCGTCCTCTAACTGTTGGATTTTGAAAATGTCATTACGAGAATCCTTGGACCTACAATAGTCTTGGCATTTTTTAAGAAATATATATTCCATTCCTTCCCAAGACCTAATATTGGATTCTCACAACCCCATGAACCATCTTAGAATGAAATCCTTGAGGGTGGTAGGAAAAAATTTTAGTTTATGGGCATCTTGTAAGTAATTCTAGCTCCTACACAAGATTTTGAACTCAAATAGGAAGGTATCCGAGTCTTCACTACTTTTACCATAAAAGGTGGGTAGTGTCGAGAGTGGAATGTTCTTCATATTGACATTTTGTGTGGTGTCCAAAATTGGAAACCCGTAGGTGGTTTCAGTTTGGTTTCCAACTTCTTCTCCCTCCTCATGTATTACATGATTTTGATCCTCCTGATCATCCATACTAGTTTGGTTTCCAAAGAGAGAGTACCTAAATGGTTTATCCTTGAAGATAACAAGGTATCCCAAGGTTAATTTCTAGGAAAGGTATCCCTTCAATGGGAATGTATTTATATTGCTTGGATGACCGGGACTTTACTCGAGCCAGTTGATATTATTGGTGCCAAAGTTTTTGTTTTGAATTGTTAAACAATTATATTGGATGAACTACCAAACAGAGTATTCACATGTTCAGGGTCAATTATGTCTACAAAGTTAGGGTCCCCTAATGGTGGTGAAAAAACAAAAGTTGTGTTGGCTGGTTCTAATGAAGGCCTAAGTGGTCTTGCCTCATGCCCCACAATTATTGATGCTTCAATTTTATGATCTATAGTGCTCCTTGTTTTTGTCTCTTCAGAGATTGATTTAGCTCTTTGGGTTGAGCTAACTCCTACCTTCCAGTATCAATTTGCAGAGTTTATGGGTGGAGTGTTCCTTCCTCCAAAAAGGTTAGAAGGAACCTTGGTCGAAAGGTTTGGTTTGGTTTTAAAGTATCTTCCCTTTGGGTCCCTAGGTTTGTTCATGAAAGAAAAGAAGAAAAACTACCATTGGGTTTGGGGGAACCTACTATAACAAATGCGCAGGTTCTTACCTCTCGTCTTAAAGTTCCCCCGCCACCAAACTAATGCTAGGGTTTAGAAATGATATACTTCCTAACTATTTCCTACCTTAAGAAAACTCCCTGGCAATGACACCAAAAATGGTGGGTATTCTATATGCACTAAATCCCTCAATTAAATTTTCAACCCGAGGTAAGTAAACTTAGAGTTGTGGAACTGTATGAGCGAAGGCAGAAAATCTAATGGAAGTATTGTCTAACTAAGGTGATGGTCTATCTAAGGATCAACCTGCTTAAGAGATGACTCTTTTCATTTTTATCAATTAGCAAACCCTATTAATGAGCTTGAACTATTTACCCTAATCATCTTCAAACAATGGATTGATGGATTATTTCTAAAGAATCAAATCACAACCTATTTTAAACAAGTTAATCTATTCAACCTAATGAACAACAACAAGCAAATTACTTTTGATCTTTTTATCTTTAAGAAAATAAGCAAGCAGACAACTAACCTATCAAGACTATTTCAATAAGTGAAATTTATTCTTAAAAAGAACTCATAATCATTTCTATTTTGAAAAAGAGAAATCTTAACCTATTTAATCAAAAAGCATCATGATTGTATTCAGATTCTAATTAATCAAAATTGTTCCTAATTTGCAATAATGGGAAAAAGAGAATTCAAAGATGATGATTATGTCTTCGATGTCGAATAACATAACGATGGCATCTAACTATTAGTGACAGTTCAAGAGGTATTAATTCAATGTTGACTTCTATAGAGAAATGGAAAGTGTGAATCAAGCAATCTAACGAAGGATTTTTCATCATAGAAGCAACACTAAGTGTCTTGGGAATCCATGTGATCTCTAAACTCCATGCATCAATCATCAATGATTAAAAAAAACACACTTATACTAATTCAAGAAATTTACAATCTCATGAATTCATAATTAAAAATCTTAATTCAAATCCACTCTTCTAATTAAAATTGCAATTCAAATCCACAACTGAGATTTTATAATCTAAACTAAACTAATCCTATCATTAAAAATTAGATTTCAAAACTAGAATGTTGTAAAAAACATAACTCCAAAATCTAATCCTATCTTATCGTACTAAAGAAAGATAAATGAACCAAATAGATTTATGAAAATATAGATTGAACTGATAATTAAATTTAGCTTGTTTACAACTAATAAAACTTGCAACTATTAATCCATCGAAGCTTGCAAATGATCCTAAATTAAAACTTTGTTTACACTAATCCTCTATCTAAATAATACTCTATTATAATTTGCAAAAAACAAATTAAAACTTCAATACATCATCTAAGTTAGTATCCTGCAAGACAATTGCTAAGAAATAAGAAACACAGCATGACAAATAACTAGCTCCTATAAGCAATCTGCAATTTAAAGAAAGACAAATTAGACAATTAAATTACAATCAGCATGCACAGTAATTAAAACTAAAATATACATACAGCAAAGAAACAATGTAAATATAACTAAGCAAATGAGATAAACACATGATATATATATACAGTCACCAAGACCACTGGTGGGCCCCCCAGCAGGTTGTGGCTACTCTTCAACAACAAAACGCATGCTTAACTCAGCACGATTCTTTTATTAAAAACGTAGTCTGGAACACAAGTTTGCAAAGAAATGCCTGAATTGCATAGTGAAAAAATTATTAAAAAACATTTCCGGTGTCTTACTACTGCTATTGGTATTTATATGTAAATTATAGCTCGAGAGGTCGACCACTGGAAGGTTCGACCTCCTCTAAAAATGGAAAATTCATTAAATGAGATGCTAACATCTTTAGCTTCTAGAAAATTTGTGAGCCATTCAGCGATCAGCATAACTATCGAATCTAAGGTGTAATGAGCTATGTAGTTGGAGGCCATGAGGGGTCACAAAATCAATATCGTTGATTCGTCCACCAATGCACCAACCGCCAACTCCTCTGTGCTCTGAGTGCTAGATCGCATGTTGGATGGAGTGCCAAATCACGTATCGGATGGGGTGTTGGATGAAGTGTTGGACGAGGTATCGAATGGAGGATCAGACCGTGAATTTTCCCTGTTACACACAAATCATGCATTAAATCCTTGTAAACGTCAAACTGAACTGAATTTAGCTCAAAATCATTGTAAAACATCGATTACACATACCTGATATGAATCCATGATGAATCAATATAAAATACTTTGAAAACTCCTTCAAAATGGCCAATAGCATATATAATATTGGTGCAAAAAGGATTCAACCATCGCAATAAAACAATCAAACTACGAACCCAACACATGGTTTTTGTCTAATTTCATTCATATACTGGTCTTCTGAACTAAGCTTCTGAAATTCATTTATTAGTAGTTTTTTTCACATCTACAATAGTCTTTGTTACTCCCAGTGGATTGTTTACATCTAGGCTCATATACCAGTCTAGTGCGCGATCTCTTAGTGTGATAGCCAATTGCGTAAGCTCTGTATCCTCATATGTGATCTGTTTTGATTCCCAGATATTCTCATATATGAATAAGTGTTTTTCAAGGTCCTCTGATGCCTCTCCCTGAAATTCTGGTAACCTGATCATAGGATCATTTCCTACCATTTTGAATTGTGTTGAAATACTACCTTGGCGTGGTGTATATGTTTGTTTGTTACTTCCTGAATTGGCTCCTCCAGTTGTTGTTCCTTGATTTTATGTGTGTCATGTTTTTCTTCTTCCACTAAAACTCGGTTTTCTAAATGTTGGTGTTCTTTCTAGTGTATTAGTCGCACTTGGGGTTGTAGGTTCCACACTGACGATGATCTGGATTGGACTTCTGCCTTTTCTCCCTGACCTTGGACCTCCTATTTTCCTTTCATATATTGCACGCAGGATTTCCTCAATTTTATCCACAACCTAGAGATCCTCTACCTCTTCTTCATCACTTGCCAAGCCCTCTTTATCAGCTATGGCTCTCTTCTTATTATTCATCTTATATTGGTAGGGTAATCCATTGCACGTCTTTCCAGCTTTTGTCATTATCTGCTTTATCTCGTCTTCCTCCATCATTATTGGGTATATGGTCTCCCCCTTATTTCCCTTATCCATTTATTCCTCCATTTATCAACCTCCTATCAGTGTTTCCCCCCTTCCCCCATGCACGCAGGGAAGTCTAACTGTCTAATTCCATGGTAATCACATCGTTGTCATATAATAAAATCTTGATTGAATTATACAATGATCTGATGTACCCACCTCTGGGTCCTTTTAAAAAATACCACTCTGATGTGGTGTAATACTTCACGGTATCTACTGCAAATTCGGTGATAAATCCTGCAACAATATTGTCTAACCAGAAATCTATTGCACACGTAAATTTGTTATTAACTTGTTGTAACTGCACGATCTCCACGGGATTCCACTCCAGATGACTGATTCGATTTTTAGGGTGGTTGTATTTTAATCTCAATAACCACTCCTGCAACAAATTTGGGAACTCATAGAAAAATAATGCATGCAAGTCATTAAACACGTATTTCTCAAGATATTTACGCAGTGTTAACTTGGGGTCTTTGTTATCCTTCTGTGCAAACTCAATTTCCTTTATTTTCAAAAATCTTTTGATCTTCGACTTTGTTGGATTCCATGGCCTGAACATTCCCTTCTATACCTTCATTCTCCATGTGTTTCTTCCATGGATCTCGTCCCCTAAATCCTATGTACTTCCATCCGGCAACGGAACCATTTGTTGGGTTAATATTTCACTTCTTGGGATGACCCAGGTTCGGATCTCAACAGGTTTCCAACAAAACACTCTACAACTATCATCCCTCCTGGTAAACCAGAAGGCAACGTTACGCGCATAGTGCATAGTGCAGTCTCACTCGAGATAGTTTTATGGGTGACTACAATACCCAAGTGTTTGCAATCTAGGAATAAGTGGGGATCTGGGAGGGTATTCTATCTATCTTTATTCATTATCCTTGTTTAATATTTACGCCTTTCTAGGATTTATTCATTTTTAGCCTCATGCATGCATTCTAATACATATGGTTAATCATTCATTCATAAGATAATCATCAATAGAAGGTAAATATTCAATAAACATCACACAAAACACAGGGTTTACCATGGTTCACCCCCTCCTGGGGCTACATCCACAAATATTTGGCTTCTCTTCTCTTTTATTTAATCTGCTGCAAAATTTGGCGTTGTGCACATTACATCTTCAGTCATACAATCATGATGAGGTTAAGGAACATATGTGAGGCAGACTTGATCACACCAGGCTCCTCATATTGAGACCTAAGCCTCAAAATCTAGCTTATTTGACTCTTCTACAACTTTCTTACAATCGAAATTCTCTCAACAATCATAATAATCGTTATCAACTCAACAACAACCTAAAAAACATCAGCCCCCGACCTAGACCTCCTAGGTTCTTATTTATACTATTTTATAGGATTATAGTCATTACAATCCTTATCAGAAACCCTAACCCTATCCCGGTTAGGCTTGTCTTTCTTCTTTCCACGTTGATTTCCCTCTTGCATTCTACTTTTCCTTATTTTTCTGCATGTTACTTTCTTGCCACCTGTTGCACTTGCTCCAAAATTAGGTCTTCCCTTCTGAAAATAGGTCTTTCCTCAAAATGGGCCTGTGCCCAATAGTCAACTATGAAGAAACTAATCCCTGCAGATGAAGCATCTCCCTGTCATGAAGCTGAGGATAATATATATATATATGTGTTTCAATGAGTTCACCCAGTTTATAGTGCACATTGTAAGCGGTAGCAATTCTTCTGAGGAAAGAGGTAGCGATCATTATTCCTCAACCCGCGATAGCACTCCTCCTTCCTCATGGGGAAAGCGTTAGCGCAATTTCAACAAAAATAGGGGTTAGGACCATTCAACAGGAAGGAAAAAAGGAAAGTCAAAATGTGTTCGTCCAAAAAAACAAAATAAGAACTAAAGGCGAGGCATATTTGTCATTTATAAACATATTTTGGAGACTTCATTTCGGCCATACCCTACACAACTCCACATCAAAAGTGAATTGCATCAATATGACCCTCGGGTGTTAACCCTGGTACCTTGGGCGAGGTTGCACTAGAGGAGATAGAAGGCCCCCCTTTGCTATGCTCTTTTAGTACTATCCACATGGATGGATTGCATAATATCATAGATAAGATGAAATGCACTTTAGTTAGGGGAATCAAGAAATATAAGGAGAACCTTATCACATAGGTAAAGGAATATGGTTCAAATAAATGGACAGAGAGGATAGAGAACTAACAGAACTAAGAGTGTGAAAAGAAGAACGAAATAGATGAGTAGATAATATCATTAGTAATGCAAATATAAAATACTATGTTTCGTGAGGACCCGTTCGGTGCTCACCTAAGGTACACCCCCCCACTCGATCAGCACTTAGGGGAAGAAAAGGAAGTTCAACCCCCATCAAGTAAAAAAGTGATGTTTAGTCCAGAAGTACTTGACAAAGAAAAACTTAGCAGACCTGTGACCGAATCAGCAGCAAGAAGAAAAACTTGTGATGAAGAGACCTGACCTGAGATACATGTTCAGTGTGTTGTTGAAAATATTTTTGAATATATATCTCATTCAGAACAAGATAACATGACAGTTAAGAAACTAAGGAAACAGTTAAAATAAGCTCAAGTTGTGATTGTACAACTGAGAGAAGAAAATAGACAAATGAAAAGAAAGATAGCAGAACACTTGGATCTGTGTGAAGGATCCTTGGAAAACAGCAAGAGGATGGTTAAAATATATATGCCCCTACACAAACAAGTAAGAAACTTATACATAAGGAAATAAACATTACAGGCAAGGGATAGGTTGAGGAAGGAACAAACTGCAAAGAAGAATATGGATTTGTTGGCTCAAGTGGCAGTGGAATGATTTGGCAATACTCAAGATATATCATGTTTTTGTTTTTTGTGAGGTCTACTCACTTTTGGAGATGTTAGATCAATCCTGGAGAAATTTTGTAACATCATCAATCAAGAACAAGGATTTCACAGTAACTTTACCAAATTTGTTGTGAAACTGTTGAAACATAGATTTTTCAACAAGTCTACTAGTCATTGTGAAATCACGCAGGCAGCCCATGTCAAAGTATATTCAGTTGCAATATGTGATGAGTTTGTCAAGTCATCATCAAGATTGAAAGATAAACTATTTTTCTACTAAATATATGTAATCGAAATATGTTATGGTTGTATGAGTTAGTCTAGAATTTAAACCCTAAAATATAGGAGTTTGTGGAAATTAGTTAGTAATCAGTTGTAACTCCTAAAATTAGAAACCCTAAATATTTTGACCTTCTTAAGCTAAAATGAAATTTAACTCTTTATATGGTGAAGGAAACAAGGGTTAAGGGGTTCGATACTTGAGGAAAAAAACTATTTGGTTGTTGCATATGGTTTTTGTGTTAATGAAAAACTTTTGAGCATAAATTATTGGACATTTTGTCTCAGACATTCTTATGTTGGTAATCTACAGCGTGTTTTCTTTGTGAATGTTTTCCATCTTGTTCATCATTATGTTTATTCCTCTATTTTGAATGAATGATTATAGATAGAGAATTCATCATTGATACTCTTTATCTCACATTCAACTTCATTTATTAATCCTCTGATATTGTAACAAAATTCATCTACTAACAAGTGCTATGTTATAATTGATGTGTTGCTTTCTTCTCACGACCATAATACAATAGTTATGATGACTGACAAATTTCTAGCTATCTATCCTTTGAAGTTCCTTTATTCATATTAACTAGTTTTGAAATCTTTTATTTGACATCTCTTTATTATGACTCCATGCCCAATGGGTGTTTCACTCAACACTCCCACCAAATTTTGAAAACCTCGCTCAATTGAAGATCTATCTATTGTGTTTATTAAATAACCAGTCTTTCTTGTGGTTGAGTTATCAGAGAGATCCCTCTCTGGGTTGGAAAGGCTAGCTTCCAATCTACAGGTCAGTTTGTGGTTACCTCTGGGTTTTCCTTCCACAGCCAAGGAAAATTATAAAGTGATAACATTTTGGCATCGTTTCCAAGGAGCGAAGGTGAAATATTCCCTGGGAAAGAAAGACAAAGATTTGGATCTGATTCCTAAGGGTATACAGAGAGTCAGACACARAAGTTAGATGTATAATGTTACCTTGGCAATTCCATTGTCAAGTTATTTGAAAAAGGTGACCCCACCAGAAATCATGGCTCCCGAGAAGATTTATACAAGGAATAATCCATATCCAAATCCTCTAGAAGCTTCTTTTGATCCTGAGAAGATTATTCAAAAAAGTCAAAAGAAGTCATTTGAATCACATACCATTTTATTAGAAAGAACGTTTTCCTTTCCAAAAGATGAAGTAAGAAGTTTTGAAGATGTTTCTTTTGTTGTAAAATTTGAAAAATATCTTTTCAGAACCAAGTCAAAGTCAGATTTAAGTAAAACAGTGTTTGATATAAACAAGTTTCAGTCTTTATTTCTTGTTTCTCTTCTTGTAAATTCCCCAAAGGATGTTGTCATTTCTCCTAAGGCTTATGTTTCAAGCCAATTTCCAACTCCAAGTTAGAGTCCTGTCAGATTTATGGCTGCTAGGTTTTCCCCTCTTGTTATCCCTACTCAACTACATGAATTACCCCAAAATTATTCTGAAATAATTAAAACATATAGTGCAGAAGGAGATATCACAACACAGCAACATTTAGACAGGTTTAATGATTTCATTGATTTAGAATATGTGGACCATGAATATGCTAAGATGAGATTGTTTGCACAATTTTTTTTCTAGAGAATTAAAGAAATGGTTTAAAGGACTTGCAGCAAGAAGTATTCCTGATTTTCCAAGTTTTGAACAAGTTTTTCTTAGAAAATGGGAAGATAAGAAAAATCCATTGCAACTCTTGACATAGTTCAACAATTTAAAAATAGATCCTACTAAGATAGTGCAAGAATTTTCTACTAGGTTCATGAATATGTACAATTCAATCCCAGAACAGGTTAAACCCCCTCTTGGAGCTTCCCAATTGCACTAAGTTGAGGCTTTTAGTAGTGATTTTT
>SNQJ01S0211282.1:2306-15919 GCA_010110895.2 Picea sitchensis | reverse complement strand
CAAATCAGGTCTCCATTTCAGGAAAATTATGTTGAATATTTTATTGAACAATATGAAGATCAAATCCATCTTTTTGATGAAGATTATTCTAAAGTCTATTTGACTAAAGAAGAGCATGACAGGTTTCTACAAGAACAAGATAATTCTTTGTTGATGGATTTAGAAGAATATAGACAAGGGTATCAAAATGTTATTTTTGAATTTCAGAAATAGTACAATCTCATAAATAGAAATGTAGTGGTCAATCCAAATAAATTTCAAGTTGATCATCCCTCTACCAGTCAAAAGAAGAAAGATCCTCCAAGGAAAGACATGCCAGTGAAATATAATCCAAAAGATGATGCTCCAAAGAAATCTCAAGATGGAAAGAAGGATGTTAACATCAAAGAGGTAGAAAAGTCTCAGTCTCCTTTTAATCTTGAAAGTAAAATCTCTAAGCTAAAAGTTTCAATCCCTTTCAATGAAATTATAAATAATACTCAATATAGAGGTCAGATTATGAAGATGTTGAAAATGGGAGAAACATCTGACACTCTAAATATTCATGATGATCATCCTACATTCCTTTTTGGTCCTCGGGTTGAGGCAGACAATGATAATGATGAACTACCTCCTTTTTACATCAATATTGGTTTTCATAATATGACCTTGCATACTGCAATGTTAGATTCAGGTGCATCCCACAATTTGATGCCAAAGGTGGTTATGGAAAATCTTGGATTAGACATCACAAGTCCATATAAAGACATATTTTCATTTGATTCAAGGAAGGTTAAATGTTTGGGGTTGATTAAAGATTGTGTTGTTACCTTAACTCATATTCCATCTAAAAGTGTTGTTATAAATGTGGTGGTTTTTTATATTCCACCTAAATTTGGGATGTTATTATCTAGGTCTTGGGAAGAAAAATTAAAGGGTACCTTGCATGTGGACATGTCATATGCAACAATTCCAGTGATTGGGAAACAAAGGAGATTGTAAAGATAAACACAGTTGGCATACATTGTAAGTAGCCCACATAGACCTAATAATTACCCTATTTATGTTGTTGACACTGATATTAGGGGTTCTATTTTTTATAGTGACCTATTTTTTGAAGAGGGGGACAAGAATGAATCCAAAAATCCAGAAAAGAAAGGTGAATAGTTGCAGGAAGAACTCAGTTCAGATCAAGCAAATGATGAAGATCATGGGATATGGAACATAGATTTTGATGGATTTGTCAGTAAAGAAGGAGTTGGGGAAGGTGTTTGGATTGTTCCTCCAAAATGTGCTTCAAAAATCTGTTCTTTTAAGCTGGTTTTTTACTGTACAAACAATGTAGTTGAATATGAGGCTTTAATTTTAGGACAAAATACTTTGAAATACTTGAGGGCTAAGTTAATATATGTGCATGGTGATTATGATCTATTAAATAATCAAGTTACAGGCATTTATCATACCAAGCACCCCATAATGAGGGCATACAGAAATGCAATGTTGGTTTATTGGAAGGATTCACAGAGTATGGTATATCACCGATACCAAAAGGGAAAAATATGATTGATGATGGTTTATCTACCACAACCAGTGTTTTCAAAATTCCTATTCATCCAAATAAGAAGTATGAGATTGAAGTCAAACACAGGCCATCAGTCCATGACAAACTCAAATAATGGCATGTCTTTGAAGATGATCAGCAATTCATTAGGTTCCTTCAGATGTTAGATGAATTTTCCAGTACAAATATTGATGAAGAAAATCTATTTGTTGAAGATGAAAATGCAGGTTTGAATCCATATTCACATGACTATCAGAATGTTATAGTTGGAAAGGAGATAATTCAGTTGAAAAATAATTTCATCCCAAAATTTATGGTTCCTCTTGAGAATATTTTGATAATAATGATGTGGCAAAGAATCCAAAAGTGAATCCTATTGAAAGTGAGGCAGAAGACTGCAACATTGGAATTGAAAACGAACAAAAAATTATCGAATTTTCTAAGTATTTAACTCCTGAAAACAAAGAAAGGTATCTTAAATTGATGAAGGAATTATTTGATGTGTTTGCATAGAGCTATGAGGACCTAAAATTATATGCTACAAGCATCATCCAGCATACAATCCCAATCAAATAAGATCAAAAACCCTCCAAAAAAAAGCTACGAAGGATAAATACATTTCTCCTACCTTTGATTGAGAAAGAAGTGAAGAAATTGTTTGATGCAAATATTATTGTTTCATTGAGGTTTTCTAAATGGTTGGATAACCTAGTTCTTATCAAGAAGAAGAATGGAGAAATTAGACTGTGTGTATATTTTAGGAATCTGAACATGGTGTCTTTGAAAGAAAATGATCCAGATGGATCTCAGTGGCCATCCACCTCTTCCACTGAATCACCATTGTGAGCTTGTGGTTTTGATAAACCATGATATTCACCCTTTTGATGGGGAATGGAATGTAATTTCATCTTCATTTGTTAATTACATACATCATTTAATGATTTCCTAGTGGTCTTATGTACATGCCTACAACATAGTTTTAATGCACTGGATCCCATTAGAACTCTGCAGTTAAGCACGATCAGGCTAGAGTAGTACTGGGATGGGTGATTGCCCAGGAAGTCATAGTGTTTTACATGCCTATGGAATTTTATAAACTTAGTCCAATTTATCCCACATGCATCATGGGAATTGTTCTCCTATCACTCTCTCATATATAATTGAGGTGAAGGAGGCCCTTTAAGTATGCAATGGAGTGTGATGTAAAACTTGTTGTGAATGAAGTGTAGCCAACATCTCTTTATTTTTAGAGATAAGCTACCCCATTTTGCTAGGTTTTGTTCTATAGTGTTTTTCTCTTTCTTGTTCATTAATAGAAGTTGGGTTTCACTATATTTATCTGTTATCTACATTATCTCTGTGTATATCCTTGTTATATATCGGTTATATTTTTTTCTTCATGTCGTTCTCAAAATAATATGGATTAGTGGTATCAGAGTAGGTTGTTCCTTGTCAATTCTCAGAGTAGGTCCCTGACAAGGTCAGAGTATATAGATTTGGGTCTCGAGCTAGTTTTCCTTGAGGACAACTTCTCTCGCCAGCCCAAGCGACCTCCCATGGCAGAAGAAAATAGAGATGACAAAGCAGGATATCCTTTCAAGATGTTGCTCGAGGAATCCCTTGTGCAACAGAGGAACGAGATGATGGACAAATTTTCTCAGATCCTTCAAAGTCTACCGATGGTGGCATTTGAGGAATCTTCGAAAAGAATCCATTTAGCAAGTGTGACACCCTTCAACATACAACTCAATTTTGATATCCCCTTATTTTAAGGATGGATAGATGCAGATGCTCTAGAAAAATGGTTGAATCTGATAGAAGGTTATTACTCTATCCAAAAAAATTCTGACAGTGAAAAGATCACCTTCACACTCCTTAAATCCCTTCCCCATGTCAGAGCTTGGTGGGAAGGTTACTAGGAAAGGTACACCGCGGATGAATCTACAGTATTTGCGAGAGAACCCACTTGGGAGGCCTTTGTAGATTCCCTAAAGGAGGAGTTCTACCATGTCGGAAACTATGATGACCAATACATGAGATGGACAACTCTGCGTGAGAAAAGAGACCAGACAGTGCTGGAGTACACCAACATCTTTCATACCTTGCACTCAAAGTTGGGTATCAAATATTCTAAGTGGCACCTGGTTTTGAAGTACTGCAGTGGTCTACACAGGTACATCCAAACGGAGATGGATTTCTTGGACATATCCTCCCTGGGAGTTTCTTATCGATATGCAGTCAAAATTGAGAAGAAATTCAAGCAGCAAAGTAAGTGGGAGAAGCATGGAAAAGGAAAATCTAACTCACATAATGAAGGACAGAGCAAGGAAGGCCAACCTTAAGAGATTCAGTCCCAGATGAAGACAAATAAGGGTAACGGGAAGTCTAAGAAAGACACAATAAAGTGGTGTGAGTTCCATAAAATCCCTTGGAAAAACATTGATGAATGTCACTCAATACAATCATTGGTGGCCGAGCTCAAAGACAAAGATTCAAACCCTGACTTGGACCCTGATTCAAAAAATAATTAAAGGAAACTAATAATTGATGCAGAACTCATTGCTACTGTCGTAACTGCAACAATCCAACCAGAAGAGGATCCTAAGGAGGGGGAGCGACTCTTCCATTCACAGAGGTGGGTGAAGGGGACCCCACTGCATTTTATTGTTGATAGCGGAAGACAAAATAACATCATCACAAAATAGGTTGTCAAGCAATTGAATTTTCCAACAAAACCACACCCGCAACCATACAACATTGGGTGGCTTTTCCATTGTCAAGATCTTTGTGTCATCCAACAGTGTCTCTTGTCCTATGACATCAATCCCTTCAAGGATGAGGTATTGTGTGATGTTTCCCCACTTGAAGTATGTGATGCTCTATTAGGTCAGCCATATATGTGGAGGCTTCATGTTGTTTATGAGTCTTGACCTCGTAGTGTCATTGTTACTCAGGGGGGTTAGCTATAATGGATACCAGAGGTAGTTCCGACTATTATCCCACCAAAAACATGCCACAAAGTAATCTCTCATACTGCAAATTTTAGCCTCTTCACAATCCGATCAGAAGGTGAACAGAAGGACACTACAACCACTGCAACCTCATCCCAAGACCTTTATATCCAGCAAAATTAGATCGACAATATTGTAGAAGAGTACCAAGATGTTCTTACTGCACCTACGGGGATGCCTCCACACTACCTAGTCAAGCAAGGTTATAAACAGAACCCTTCATATTCTTAATGATGGATCTTCACTAACAGAGTCCTCCCACACTCAGGTAGATCATGCAACTAGATTTGTTGAACAGATCCAACCCCTCCAAAAATAGGTTCATGACAACCTTCAACAAGTTAAGTAAGATAACTTCTTCAGTAAGGAAAGTAGCGCACCAAGCTTCAGATTTAGCAGAAGTATCTATGTCTCCCAGGGGAACTTAATGCAATGGGGACCATTTCTTCCTAAGGGGGGAGGAATGATCCAAATGGATCTCAGTAGCCATCCACCTTTTCCATTAAATCGCCATTTTGAGCCTGTGGTTTTGATAAACCATGATATTCACCCTTTTGATGGGGAATGGAATGTAATGTCATCTTCATTTGTTAATTAAAGACAGCATTTAATGATTTCCTAGTAATATTTTGTACATGCCTACAACATAGCGTTAATGCATCGGATCTCATTAGGACTCTGCAGTTAATCGCGCTCAGGCTAGAGTAGTACTAGGATGGGTGATCGCCCGGGAAGTCCTAGTGTTTTACATGTCTATGGAATTTTATAAACATAGTCCAATTTATCCTGCATGCATCATCGGAATTGTTCTCCTCTCACTCTCTCATATACAATTGGGGTGAAGGAGGCCCTTTGAGCATGCAACGGAGTGTGATGTAATACTTGTTGTGACTTAAGCGTAGCCAACATCTCTTTCTTTTTAGAGATAAGCTACCCCATTCTACCAGTTTCTGTTCTACAGTGTTTTTCTCTCTCTTGTTCATTAATAGAAGTTGGGTTTCACTATATTTATGTGTTCTTTTCATTATCTCTCTGTATTTCCTTGTTATATATCGGCTATATTTTTGTCTTCATGTCGTTCTTAAAATAATCTGGCTCAGAAAAATATCCTCTCCCAAAGATGGATTATATCGTTCAGAAAGTTGTGGGATCACAAAAAAATTCAATGTTGGATGTCTATTTAGGGTATAATCATATTATGGTGCATCCAGATTATCAAGAAAAGATAGCTTTTACCACACCTTGGTGAACGTTCATATATGCAAAGATGTCATTTGGGTTGGTGAACGAAGGAGCAAAATTTCAACAGACTATGGATATAGCCTTTGCATAAGAAAGGGATAAGTTCATTGTTATATATTTGGATGATATTACAGTTTTTTCTAACTCTAATGATGATAATTTGAAACATTTGAAACAGGTTTTTCGAAAGTGCTGGAGGTTTGGTATTTCCCTGTATCCAAAGAAGTCAAATTTTGCAATGAAAGAAGGGAAATTGTTAAGCCATTTGATATCAAAAGAGGGAATTAAAATAGATCCAAGTAGAGTAGCAAAATTTCAGAAAATAGACACTCTCAGGAATAAAAAGGAAGTGAAATATTTTCCTGGAAGGGTGAAATTCCTAAGAAGGTTTATACCAAACTTTGTTGAAATTATCAAGTTTATTACCCATATGTTGAGAAAATATAATCAAGTTAAATGGACAGCTAAAGCAAAAGGTTCATTTGATGACATAAAGAGAGTGTTGACTGAAGCACCAGTCTTAATTAGCATAGACCATTCAAAATATTTATGATATTCTCCTTTGTCTTAGAACATAATATTGTAGGAGTGTTGTTGCAGAAAAATGATCAGAATTTGGAATGGCATATTTCCTTTTATAGCAGAGAATTGAGGGATTCAAAATTGAACTATAACATCATGGAAAGGCAAGCATATGCATTGGTGAAAGCATTGAAGGAGTTTAGGGTTTATATCTTGCATTCTCATGTTATTGCTTTTGTTCATAATAACGCATTCAAAGATATTTTAACTCAGCCAGATCCTGAAGGTCGAAGAGGGAAATGGAATGCAGTTCTGATGGAGTATGATCTAGAGATATAGAAAACAAAGTTGGTCAAAGGTCAAGCACTGGAAAAATTGATGGCTCAGTGAAATTTTGATCTCCTCTGAATCAATTTCATTGTATATCTTTCAAAAAACATGGATGCAGAACCAACACCTTAGGTATCTCAAAAGTTTCTTTCATCTCCATGGTATAGTGATATAATTTACATTTTTCAAAATTTACAAGCCCCGCCATATTTGAGCAAGACTAAGACCAGATTTTTGAAGTTGAAAGCAGCAAAATTTTGTATCATAGATGGTTTTTTGTATTGGAAGGATCCACGAGGAGTTTTATTAAATTGACTATTGGAATATGAAGCACAACATACTATGAAAGAATTTCATCTGAGTGATTGTGGAGGAAATCACTACTGGAAGACTACTATGAAAGAAATTCTTAGAGCAGGTTTCTATTGGCCAATAATATTTTCATATGTGTAGAAAGGAGTGACAGCTTGTCATGAATGTCAAATTTTTGAAGGAAAGAGGAAGTTCTTGTTATTTCCTTTGAAGCTTATTTCAGTGGAGTCACCCTTCCAGCAATGGGGCCTTGACTTCATTGATGATATCCATCTAACATATTTAGGTCAGCATAAATGGATATTGACTGCTATAGAATCTTTTACCAAATGGATTGAGGTTGTACCAACTAGACAAGCAACTGATGTTGTGATAATTAAATTTTTAGAAAACAACATTTTTTCCAGGTTTGGTTGTCCTAGGAGAATCATGACTGACAACGCAACAGATTTCAAATCGAAGAGAATGATAAAATTCTATGAATACCATAACATAATGCTCAATCATTCTACATCCTATTATCCTCAAGGTAATGTATTGGTTGAGTCGTCCAACAAAATTTTAATAAGGATCATCAAGAAATTACAGCGGGAGAAAAAAGAAGGCTTGGCATAAAAAGTTTATATTTGCATTGTAGGAAGACATAATCAACCTTAAAAAATCAATTGGAAATTCACCATTACAGTTAGTATATGGTACAGAAGTGGTGTTTCCTAATTCTTTGGGACTGTCATTCATGAAGTTGTTGCAGTAACAAGAAGCATAGCCTAGATACATTCAAAGGAGAATAAACTAGTTTATTCATGTTCAACAAATGAGAGAAGTGTATAATAATACTCATTTGTTTCAGGAAAATATGAAGAAAGTCTTTGATAAGAGAACCAAAGTTGTTTATTTCCAGATTAATTATTTAGTGTTGAAGTGGGATGCTCTAAATGAAGAAAAAGGAAAACATGGAAAGTTTGATTATCTCCGGAAGGGACCCTATAAGATTGTTGCTTATCATGGAAATAACGCTTATGTTTTAGAGGAGTTGAATGGAGAACTTCTTACTAGAGGTCCAGTCAATGGGAGGTTCTTAAAACATTATCTAACTTGAAAGCAACTTGATCCATTCATTTCATTGTAAATATTTGTTTTATTGTTAAAATTTGCAGGTGTGGATGACACTCTGAATAACTTGAAGCCTGAGGTGAAGGCCTAATATTAAGAAGGGTGGTATAATTTTAGTTTAGCTTGTATGTAAATAAGTCTGAATAGTTCAAGTTTATATGAGTTTCTATATAGTTTTTAATCTTAGAATAAGCCTAATGGATAAGGAATAGGTCTACTATTTCTTTGCTACCTCACAGGGAGGATAGCATCCCCATTGGATCCTATGTTAGTGTGTATAAATTTACAAAGTCAAACACCTTGTTTTGTTTATTGATGAGTATTGTATTCATGTCTTGGTCTATTAGAAATCGTGTGTCAATTCCTATGGTAATTGTTCCATGATGACTTGTCTTGGGTTTACTCATTTATGAGTCAACTTTGGGGTTTTATTGGGTCATCTCTAAGGGAATTAGAGAATCATTTCAAGTCATAGGTGAGTGGTTAGTAAGGTCAAGTCAGTTTGTCACATTGTTATCCCATAGTCCTTTGTCATCATTTGAAAAGGGTGAGTCTTAAAGTTAATACATCATTTCTTTAAAAGAGTCATGTGATCATGATATCATGTGTACAAAAGGTTAATTAGTATTCCCAATCCAAATTGTACCTTTAAGAGAATTGTAACCAATTAGTTTAAATTTTGCTACAGAACATCCTAGCATTTCTTAGCGACTAATAGTAAATGTCAAATCACTGCAAAAATACCCTATCTCCATAACAATCAGGAAATCATGGAAGTAAGGTCATGGGATTTATAGTGTTGTCCTTGTCAATCGAGATTATAGGGTTATGGCATATTTCCTTTTTAAAGTCATCAAAACTCAAGTTTGTTGTGAAACTGCAGTTTGTTGTGAAAATAAATGTTTGTTTCGAAAGTTCAATCTGCTGCGAAATGCAAAAAAAATTTATCATCCTTGGACGCCATTGAAACATTATTTTCTATTACATATTTATCAGTTTATTTAACCCTATATGCCATCAAAACTTTGTTATCTTTATCTGCTACTAAATTCTTGTTTGTTGCGAAATTTATGTCCAATTTGTTGCGAAATTCTTTGCTACTAAAGCCCTATCTCTTGACTAAAACCTAACGCTCTAGGATTTCCTCCACATTTTTTAAATCATGCTACCCCCTATGCCCACCATCATCATATCACTCTCCACCAACAACCATGGACCATGACCAACATAATAAACAAAAGAAGAAGGTATACAAGGGAGTTGATATAGTAAGGTTAGAACCTCAAGGTCTACAATTGTTGGATTCAAATCCCATCTTCAAATAATCCTTTCAAATAGTGGGATGCCTCACCTTCTTTGAAAATCCACAAGGAGGTCACATGGAGGTATCCAGAACATCATAATGAAAACCTGTCGAAATGGGTGCCAAGGAACCATATGCTAGAACACCATGACAAGTTGTTGAGAGTAATCTAGAGATATTTCACTTGTGAGTGCATTTCAACATGGTGTGCATGTACCATATCACAATAATCATGCATTTTACAGGTAAGAAAGCTCTAAATATTCCATATTATCTTTGTAGAATCTTGGGGAATATGGTTGACAAAGTACAAGCAAATTCTAAGCAAGTTGAACCTAGTCTCTTTCATTTTATTCTTATCAAACTTTTAATCCTTGAGGAGCTTAAGAAAACAAATGGAGAATGGAGCTCCTTTTTGTCTACATCAGGGTTTTGTGCAGAGACCATTAGTTCTTCACCATCTAAGGGAAGTACCCCTTCCACAAATGATAAATCATCTTCTAGGAGTTTGAAAAGGAAAAGAGGAAAAGATAAAGAACAACACCATGTTGTAATTGAAACCCTTAAGACTACAGCCAAAATTTCTCTCAGCAAAGGATCCAATGGAAAGGGTAAAGAGACATTGGAATAGGGTATAAATAAAACTACAAACATTAAAGAAACCCCTGACAGTAAGAGAAGGAAAATGAAAGGCAAAAATCTTATTTTCACTCTTGAAGCAGCAGAAATGGAAAAACCCAAGAGACCCCTAATTAATTCAGTAGTGAAGAAACTAATCCTTGTAAATGAAGCATCTCCTTGTCATGAAGCTAAGTATATTGTGGAATTTCAACCCCCATCAAGTAAAAAAATGATGTTTAGTCCATAAGTGCTTGACAAAGAAAAACATAGCAGACCTGTGACCAGATCAGCAGCAAGAAGACAAACTCATGATGAAGAGACCGAACCTGATGTTCGATGTGTTGTTGAAAAAGTTGTTAAAGCTCAAAATCCTTCAAAAGAAGATAACATGACCGTTAAGAGACTAAGAAACAATTAAAATAAGCTCAGGTTGTGATTGTACAACTCAGGGAATAAAACAAATAAATGAAAAGAAAGATAGCATAACACTTGGATCTGTGTGAAGGAGCCTTGGAAAATAGCAAGAGGATGGTTAAGAGACCTATATCCCTACACAAACAAGAGACCTCTACCTCGACACAAACAAGTAAGAAACTTATACCGATAGAATAAAACATTACAGGAAAAGGATAGGTTGAGGAAGGAACAAATGCATAGAAGAATATGGATTTGTTGGCTCAAGTGGCAGTGGAATGATTTGGTAATACTCAAGATATATCATGTTTTTGTTTTTTGTGAGGTATGCTCAATTTTGGAGATGTTATATCAAGCCTGGAGCATTTTTGCAACATCATCAATCAGGAACAAGGATTTCACAATAACTTTACCAAATTTGATGTGAAACTGTTGAAACAAATATTTCGCAACAAGTCTCCTAGTCACTGCAAAATCACGTAGTCATCCCATGTCAAAGCATATTCAGCTACCAAATGTGATGAGTTTTTCAAGTCGTCATCAAGATCGAAAGATAAAATATTTTTACATTAAATATATGTAATCGAAATATGTTATGGTTGTATGAGTTAGTCAAGAATTTAAATCCTAAAATATAGGAGTCCATGGAATTTAATTACAAATTAGTTAGTAATCAATTGTAATAAGTTATAACTCCTTCTAAAATTAGAAACCATAAATAGTTTGACCTTATTAAGCTAAAATGCAATGTAAATCTATATATGGTGAAGGAAATGAGGGTGAATGGGTTCGTAACTTGAGGAAAAAGACTCTTTGGCTGTTGTATATGTTTTTTGTGTTAATGAAAATATTTTGAGCAGAAATTCTTGGACATTTTGTCTCAGAGATTCTTGTGTTGGTAATCTGCGGTGTGTTTTCTTTGTGAATGTTTTCCATCTTGTTCATAATTATGTTTATTCTTATATTTTGAATGAATGATTATAGATAGAGAATTCATCGTTGATGCTATTTATCTCACAATCAACTTCTTGCATTAATCATTTGATATTGTAACAGAATTCATCTATTGACAGGTGCTTTGTTATAATTGATGTGTTTATTTCTTCTCACCGCCATACTACAATAGCTATGATGATTGACAGATTGCTAGCTACCTAGTATTTGAAGGGCCTTTGTTCATATTAACCAGTTTTTAAACCTTTGATTTGACATCTCTTTATTATGACTCCATGCCCAATGGGTGTTTCACTCAACCCTGCCGCCATATTTTGAAAACCTCACTCAATTGAAGATCTAGCCAAAGTGTTTATTAAAAAAATAGTCTTTCTTGTGGCTAAGTTATCATAGAGATCCCTCTCTGGGTTGGAATGGATAGCTTCCAATATGCAATTTGGTTTGTGTTTACCTCTGGGTTTTCCTTCCACAACTAAGGAAAATTATAGAGTGATAACATTTTTATGTTGGCAATTGGAAAATTTTGAAGTTTGGCTTCTTTTCCCTTCTCCCTTTTATAAAATTCTCATGTATTATTTCAAGATTATTTTTTCAAAGACGGCATAAGGGTCAAGTTGAATTATGTTTGGAAACCTTTTCAGTCATATGTGATGTAGATCATGTGTCATAATTGGTTACAGGTATAAAGAAAGGGGTATGATTGGTTACAGTGCTTAAATTGATGTCAAAATCATATAGGTTATTGGATTACTCTAAGGGGTTATGTTTCTAGATAAAGTATGAGTGTTTCATAAGGTTGATCAAAATGAAAGATTTATTCCCTAAGTATAATTCACTTTATGAAGAGAATTGTGTTGAGTTTCAAAAGAGAAATTCATGTACCGCACCAAAAGTTTAGTTTGAACTAGCATTGTAGGAACTTCCAGCTGGTACACACTTAATCATTTCAAGACTTGTTGAACGAGGAGTGAAGATTTATTCGGTGATGTTGAGATTTTGGGTCTACAGTGGAGGATGACTAGGCCATAATGATGGATTAGGCATGCAACTAGGCAGCCATTTCATCCAGGACAAAGCACCTAGGGGTTTTCTTTTTAATGATCGCAGGATTTAAGGCGGTGGACTCCACATTCAGATACCTCCAACTCAGCCAAAATAGTTTCCATTGTTTCCACTCAACATGGAACCTGAAATTCTCGGTAGCCTTTGCTGACGGCTCACCTACAGCATGAAATGGGAAAGAGTGGGCATGTGAGAAGGTTAGAACCTAAGGGGCCTGAAATTATGAAGGAAGATGTAGATCTATGGGCTATGTTTGAACAGGTTGGATGGTACCCATACCTTATCATACTAGAAGGAACTCATTACGGGGTCTCCATATATTTTTCTAAAATCTTCAATGGACAGAGAGCTAATGTTGGAGGTCTGGAGATGGAGGTGACCGAAGGATTCATAGTTGAAGCATGTCATCTCCCTATTGATGAGGAGAAATGGTTCAAAAACAAGAGAATTACAGGTGGGGATGTAAACCCATTTATGGAGCCTAAGTTCAAGGATCCTAACTGGAGCAAAGGTATACCCAAATATTGGTTGGTTGGAGATTGGTTGGACACTCTGAAGATGGTTGATCCAGATTATTTGTGGCATGAAATGAGAGATATAATAAATAAATGTACATAGATATCTCAGATATCCAATAATATAATAGAAATATATCAAAGATGAAACCATAAACACAAAGATATAGTAATACACAATTTATAATAATGAGTGAAATGTGCAAAACTATAGAAATACGGAGTGAAAGACTCGCTAGAATGGTGGCAGCTTATCTCTAAGAAGAGATGTGACGGATACTCACATTCACAATAAGATGATTATTACAATGAGGCTCTGAATTCCTTTTTAACATAAATAAAATCCAAAACCCTAACCCCGAAAGATGAAAATCCAACAGTTTTGTGGACCCCGTTTTGGGTAGTTTGGTGTATCAATTTCTCGGGGGTGTAACTTTGGCATACGATCTCCATTTGGGGTGAACGATAGCTCGTTGGAAATTTATCATCAAGGAGATTCATTTTGAGGGCTCAATAAAATCCTTTTTCTATCATTGAGGTGCTCAATACCAAAAAACAACTTCATTTAGGCCCTCAAAATGGCCCTGAAAGTTTAGGAACCGAAAAACTGCTAAAAATAGTAAATTGCCAGAAGACTATTTTGAGCCAGTTGGAACAGGTGGGTGGCCACCGAT
>SNQJ01S0211281.1:0-15919 GCA_010110895.2 Picea sitchensis | reverse complement strand
CTTAAGTCAACTTAAAAATATAACTTTTAACTTCTTGACTTTTCCCCCCTCAGTGTGAGACTATGACCTAGTGGGGGTGCCCAGGCCACTGAGTCTCCTCATCACCTCTCTAAGAGGTGGGGGACATTACACTATCCGACAATAGTTTACCCCTTTATCGGTATGGATGGCTAATTGATGAAAAAGGTATGCCCTAGGAGCTACAGTTCGCTAGGATAGTTTTCTCAAGTATAAATTTACCCCTTTTTTGGGCCCGAGGAACTAAAATTATGGAAAAGGACCATTCTCCTTGGTTTTGGTTTATCTCTTTTTTGGGCCTTGGAGATTATTTACAAAAAAGGACACCCCTGGAGTCTTCTTTAAGCCCTTTTCAAACTCCCTAAACAATAAAATATCATTGAGTGACCTTGTTTCTTTCACACTCGTTAATAGGTCCTGAAAGAACATCTATTTGGCATAAGTTTAACCCATTTTCCAGCCATTAGATTATCTAGGAAAAAGGAATACCTCGGGAGATACGTCCCACTAGACCATTTTTCTCAGGCTTTAGTTTATCCCTTTTTCGGGCCTGGAGAACTAAATTTACGAAAAAGGAACTATATTTCTCCTTGGTATAAGTTTAAACCTTTTCTAGACCTCAGAGACTCAACTTACGAAAAAAATGCACCTTGGGAGATTGGTCTCACCGGGAGAGTATTCCCAAGTATTGTTTTATCCTTTTTCGAGCTTGGGGATCTAACCGTATGAAAAAGAACACTTTGGAGTATTCTTTTAGTTTTCTTCAGACTCTATAAAAGTGAAAAACCGTTGATCTTACCTTCTCTGGGCTCGTAAAACCTTACATTGAAGGAGTCTTGTTGTGTCATCCTGTAATCACATCGCATGTCTCATTCTTGCGTCTTTGGCCTAATGTCGGCTCCATTGTTTCTATCACTGAACCTTTAGAGAATTCCTTAGGTGCAATCCTTGTAACATTTTTTCCTTTGTGATCTGACACCTTGACCCATGGAGGAATTTTCCCAAGTGTCCTTATCTTGCACATGTCTCCTTGCACTAAGCATTAGTATGTTCCATGTGCTTGGAACTAGCTTGCTTTGTTGTGACATCCATTCCTCCTTTGTAACGTAGCATTCTTTTATTCTTTTTCAATCTCATTAAATATGTGAAAAAGAAAAAGAAAACATTCCAAAAAGAGGGGATGGGGAAACATTCTCTTTTGTTGGCATCACTCTAGTCACCCTTAGACAAAGCACATCCATTTTTTTGTTCTGCAAATATTGGGATCTAGTATGCGCTTAGGAAGTTGTCCTTGTTACATAGAGTTGTGTCCTCCTCCATTTGGTTACTCTTAAAAATATGGAGAGTTTGTGGTGCCTCTTGTGCCATAGACCTATGTCAATAGCATGTTGCATGAGTCTTTTCATATATCGTGCTATTTTCCAAGGGGAAGTCTTGCAACCTGAGTTAGCCATTTTGCGATAAGTCTCTTGACCTTCATGAATCAGACATCCTGAGAGTCCTGTCAAGTTCATATTCAGAATCAATGAAGTTCGATGCCTAATGATCGAGGTCCTCTAGTCTTTCCACGACAGCTTTTCGAAGACCTCAAATTCATAAGTCCTACACTCATGTTATACTCTTACCTAATTTTTCAATATCTTGAAGCTATTGTTCGAGTTATGACGTTATCATCTCCAGCCATAGGAATTAATGCCTCCTGAAGATTCATATGATATTGTATATCTTTCGATGATTTTGAGATGTAGATCCGCTGTGTGTTATTCACAACTACACTTTTTATTGGCATACACATTGGTCATGTAGTCATGATTACTATATATGACATGGATTTGTAGTGTACTTGATTGGCAGTCATGCTTAGTTTGTCCCAAGCATGGGTATGCCCACCTTGTTGATTCTTATTATATTGCAGATGGCGCACTCACAGATACTCGTTTAGGTTACTCGACTCCAGTTCCTTACCACTTTATTAAATATGTTGTAATTTATTCTGGCCATCTATTTGTCTTCTGACCTCTCACATTAGGGGGCATTTGTTATAACTCAAAATGCCACTACTATGCATTTTTTATGTTGGCCTACTCATTCACACATCTGCCAACCCTTTTCTCTGGAGCTCCTCTCAAAAAACACTTTTTGGTATGGTATATGCGCCCTGATACATATGTAGAGCACGTACATATTCTATCTTCATACCTAAAATCCCACGTACATACACTAGATGCATACCTAAAATCCCGCGTGTACTCTAAAAAAATTGCAAAAAATAATAAATTATGCGCTTTCCGGCAGAGTTTACGGGATATTTTAGGTTGCACAACCATTTTACCTCCTATATCCCTTCTGAAAACTGAATAACCATAATTTCTCCATATAAAAAGGGCCCTAGTCATTTGGATATATGAAAGAAGAGGCAAGTGAACTCTTCCAAAATTTCTCCCTTGTATTCCAAGCCTTTTTGCATTATGCTTTGAGTTTCATCCTCAACATTCCCTACCATCCATCCTCCTTATACAATCCATCCCTTTTACCTATATTGGCATGTTGTTTGTGAGGATATCATAGCGGAAATAGTGCACTTGGAGTCAAAGTAGAAGAACCTAGGCGAGGTTCGTGGAGTGGTGCCGACAAAATTCAGGTTGCAACTTCCAATTTTGTTATTAACAAAAGAGAAATCTTCTTGTACCGGATTTGTGTGTGTCTTTATGTTCACATTTAGAAATGATTTTCAAGAATTTCTAGACTTTTATATGATCTTGATAGTTATGCATATGTTGTCATAGTTTGTTCTGTAAAGTTGTTTCAGGGTGGCTTTGGGAGGAGGCCTATAATCTTGGGATGGATTGCAACAAGAAGGGATCTAAAACAACAAGAAGGACTTAAGGTACATATTACGATCTTCTCTCCCTTCCCTTAATTATCATTAAGTCTTGTTGGATTTTGGTAGAATATATTTTTTTCTGTCTTTTAAGGTGTCAAGGCTCTTCCTAGTCACTAGACCCATATTAGGGGTATTTTTCCCCATAGCACAAGCCAAGAATCCCTTTGGATTCAATGAATTCTTTCATAGTTTGGTTTCTAGCAGCAACATCTGATGACACTCTAGTGCAATAATCAGAGTGCCATTCGACTAGCCAAAGATCTAGTTCAACATCAGTGTAACAAACATAATGACCTACACATGAACTTCATAAAAAATATCTTCAGGATCACATTCTTGAAGTATTCTATTGCCATACAGATGATCAAGGTGTAGACATTTTCACAAAGACCCTTGTAGAAGTGAAGTTTCTCAAACTTCAATCTTCGTTAGGAGTTAGGATGTTGTCATTAAGGGGGTGTAGACTTTAATGCCTCCTTCCTTCTCCTATTGTGTCGCCTTTGTAAATCATTCAATCATATCCCGAGTTTCTTTTAAGGGGGAGTGATAAGATATCTAGACACATGGGAGTTAGTTAAGTTCAACTTGGTCTTATGTGTCTTTAGATTAAGTGTGTTTATTTAGTGTGTTTTTGTAATTATCTAATGTGAGAGTCATGATTATGTTCTAGATATAAACTAATCTAATCTTTCATTTTCTCCTAGATACTAATGACACTCAATTTATGGCTTAACACCCAATTGGTCCATCATCTCTATTTATAAAAAATGGAGGGTCAATTCAAAATTGCTCATGATCACTTGTCATGATCACTTGTGAAAGATTCAAATCTAAATAATTTTTTCTTTTTTCATTAATATATTACCTCAAGTAGCCATATTGATTAGAATCATAGATTATTTCCTCTTTAAAAATTCCAACCATATAATACATTAATGTATTGCTCTTAGATATACTTGTAAAAATAGTTACCTTAAAATATTAAATGTTGTGTGTGGATATACCCTACTCATTGAATCTATAATACATAAAATCTAAATTTTATCAACTAGAGAAATCTTTTACATATTTTTAAGTAATTTGTTCTCTTTGAATAGTTCAATATTAGGTACAAGCAATAAGCGTTTTAAACTCGAACAATAAAATAATATTATTTCTCACATCAATAAAAAAAAAAAAAGTAAGTTTGTTTAATAATGTTATTTCTCACATCAATAAGATCGTAAGTTTACTTTCAACGCTGTCTTCAACTATTTATAGGACACGGCAGGACACATTTTTATATGGAATTTTTTTTTTTTTAGCAAAACACGTTAAATACATGCAAACCATACAAGTTTACTAGACTTAACTATAAGGTTTATGGAGTAATATCTTCATTTGATATGTCGTCTCTAGAGTATGAAACAATTTAAGCAACCTTTTAGTTACATATACTTTTGTTTTTTTTTTCTCATTTTTTAAATTCTTCCATTATCTTTCAATCAATTAATTTAAAAGAAATGTATAGCGTTGGGCTTCAACATTTATTCTTAAGAGTATACATTTCGCTTTAATAATGTCAATAGTTTATATTGCAAAAGAGAACAAATACTCTAACATTTTTATTATGTCTCTAAAAAGAATCAACAAATATACAAGATAAGCAAGTCTAATTAGATAGAAACAACAAATGTACCAGATGAACGAGTCAAATTTAATGGAAAATGGGTTAGAAAGACGAAAAATCATTACGTCGTTTATGGATTCATAATTAATGAAAGATTGTTTGAGAGATTCCAAAAAAGTCGGGGACAGATTCCAAAAAAAGTCGTGGAGGTTCATTGATAAAATAAGTATTCATAAACACAAAAGCCTAAATACTGCTCCAAAATGCATCCTAAATTAACCAAAAAAAAAAGTTTAACTTAACTGCTGCAAAATGCATTATACCCTTAATCTAAACAAGGGCTTTTTTCTTTTAAATGAAAATAATTGTAATATCTATGAAATGATTCAATATTTTCTGGGGACATTTGCTTAAATCAGATGAGAAATTGTTAGATTCTCAGATTTGAGTGATTATTTATGTATAATCTAAATGTTCTGAGAGTTTTTCAGCATACTGAATCCATTTCTGCATTCAGAAATGAATTTCAAACAACAAAAAATAATTATTCTGTGTAGATTTATGTTGCCATATTCTAACAAAAAAAAATTCTTAAAACATTTAGACAATGCCAAAATAATATAAAGTTGCATTTTGCTAATCTCATTAAGTGTCTCTCCTTAAAAAACAAAACATTGCCATACCTTATATATCTATTTTATATATCTATTATAACTATTTTGAGAATCTAAAGAATTTAAAAATTAACAAATTTATTTATTTATTTATAAGTATGTTGTTAATATAATAAATGCATTTTCACACTAATCAAGAATGAAGACATATAAAAACAAAAACAAAAAACTAAGTCTAACTTATAGCTGAGTTCAAGTTCTCTCACATAAACAATGTCAAACCGTACTCCCATATATCGTGAAAGGGTCACTTGATAAAGCTGGGTCACTTGATAAAGTTGTTATTATACTTGAAATGTGAAAGTCGATATTGAATTCTTTAGATTTATATTGTTTGAAAAGAAACAACATAAATAGGATTGAAATACATGTTTGTAGACAATTTTGAAACGTATACAAAGAGATTGCATACATGCAATATCTATTAAACAAATAGAAGATGAACAATCAAATTGTAGAATGTTTATACGTTCCTTTTGGCATTATTATCAATATACAATCCTTTTTCACTTTTACCATGGCATTATTATCAATATACAAAATATCAAATAACTTGGTAAAGTGATTTCTATTAAAAATTTCTTGGAATTTTTTTAAGGGAAGATGCATGTTTCATATGTAGGTTTGTATATTTTTTTGTTAGCAAAATTATTTGAAAAATCCTTATAGAAAAGAGTTATATAAATAAACATTTTCCATTATAAGTTTGTTTCAAAATATTTTGAACATCAATTACAGTGAACAACATCCCATAATTTCTCTTTATACTAATAGTGACTGTGTTTTTAATTATTATTAGCATCACCATCCCAATTTACTTCCATCTATTTTGTAGTGCCTACAACTCATAGTGGTATGAAGAGAAACATGAATTTATATCATAGATCCATTATAACACATTCTTCCAAATTTAATTGAAATCTATATCCTACATTGATCAAGAACAAAGAGGGTCAAAGACACCATAAATCCTACATGCTTTTCTTGAATTATATATCTCAATAGAATATGAATATTGTGTGGACATGTGGAAGACAGATGCACATTATATCAAGATTCAAAAATTAAAGTCACTTCATTCATACAAAGGAACATCTATTTTTAAGGTTTGTAGACTTAGATTCTATTGTGTATTGATTTTCTAGGTGGGGATCGTGTATTTGGCCATACTCGTGAACGAATGCATTTTTTGATATCTAACCATTAAAGAGAAACTTCTACCATTGAAACATGAAATTATCAACTCTAAGATATTCATATAAGTAATAGGCATTAAGAACACTTATTCTTTTTCCACACTTCTTTTAAAATCCTATAAAACTAACACATTTACTTAAGATTGAAACTAAGGTGGGTTTAAAATGACATTTTTTTCTTAATTAATTTACCTTCCCTTTGGAATATTTTACCTAAAATTTATAAACATTAATGAAAAATAGTACTTAATATGGTTTTCCATATCTATTGTAGATTATATATTGAGAACTATGTTGGTGTAGTCCAAGTTCTTCACATCAAGAATGCACCTTAGACATTGGACATCAAAACAAAACATAGATGGAAATAATTAAAATCATAAGTTTAAACTTACATAAGAGAGAGAGAGAGCAACTCTCATGAAATAATGGTTTCTTTGTAGAACTAACTTGTTATACTTCAAGTCCCTATTAACATCAAGAAGGGGAAGTGAAATATGGATCAAATACCTCCAATTGTTGTCGCACATCTCCACTACCATTGTATGTATAAGTATGCACTATGTGTTTTGAGTAGGTAACCCTTATTGACATTCAAAGTGTTGTCTCACATCTCCACTACCATTGTATGTATAAGTATGCACTATGTGCTTTGATTAGGTAACCCTTATTGACATTCAAAGGATAATAAAGTAACACAAATCAATTTAACAAAATGTCTGAAAAATAGTGTACAGTTGAAGTAGACACAATACTTGTGAAAAATAAAAGACTTTTGATATATAACCTTTTAACACATAACACAATTGGAATATACACCGAGATCCTTAATAAGTGTTGCATAAATTCATAGTGTAGAAGATTCAATTGATTGTGTCATATATAAATTTCAAATAGAATGAAAAATCCAAACTAGAACTTGCATACACACAGGCGTGCAAAAATACATACATCAAAGTAGTAAAACCTCCAAAGTCCCAAACCTTGAAAATTTTCAAAGACAATCTTTCCCGCGAACCCACTTTACATATAACGAACCCACTTCACATATAAATATATCATCCACAATTGTATCCACTTCACTATTCACAATAAAACAAACATTAGCAAAGATGCACATCCCTCACATTTAAAAATCGAAAGAAGCATTAGTCAATATTATCCCAAACTCAAAAAGGATAATTGAAGACTAAGGAAATAAGTGGGATAGCCACATAGTGGCTTAGTACCTGCCAATAATAAAACCACATGTGAGTGGAAGGAAGAGCAATGATAGAACATTTTAGGTGGAATGAAAGTGAGATAGATGAAAACGAAGAAGAACTCTAGCAAAACGTTGAGGGCATTGACAACCATAACAACCACACTATCCCACCTATTTCTCATTAGAGGCGATCCATACAACATGTAAAGAAGCGATCCATACAACATGTAAAGAAGATAGTTAAAAAGTGTCATTACATAGGGAAATCCATAGTTCTCTTTTATATCACCGTCTTGAACGTAGTACTATTTTGAGAATATTAAAAAATAAGATGTTGAACGTTATATGTACTTAATTTGTCCTTGAGTTTATTAGTACATGAGGATAGGCTGAGTGGAATCATTTTATACTTAAACTTTGATGCACAATACATAAGCAAAGCGAAGGCACTCTGCGTAAGCAAATTGAAACATATAGAGATGGCAAGGAAATGGACTGAAAGTGGTTCTAAAAATAAAAATATAATATAATTATTTTATTTGGCTTTGAGACAAGAGCTTCAAATCCATGTTATATTGATATTTATGAAAAAAAATTATGTTTCATTGATTGTTTAAGTTCTTTATCTACATACTTAAATATGTCATTTAATATGTTAAAATGTTGTTAAAATTAAAATAAACCTTGAAGTCAATTTAAGAAAAAAATGAAATTGATAACAAACAATAAATAATGGCTAAAATGATCTTTGAATTGACAAGAAAATGTTGAAGCAACGGTAAACATTAGAAAAAATCACATTAATATAACTAAATAAGAAACACAATTTAACTATTATAAATAATAAATAAATAATACAATAGAATATAATCTATGACTTTGAGAGAAGATACCTATGGTCTGTAGAAATCCTCTCCATGAAAAAATTAAATAAATAATACAATCTAACAATTATAAATAATACAATAGAATATAATCTGACTTTGAATGCAGATACCTATGGTCTGCAGAAGCATCCTAATCATTTAATTTCTTTGCAGTTGAAATCATGGAAAAGGGAAACCCAATGTTAATAGTTTAGTATGTGTCAAATTGGGTCTTTTATTTCTTTTTATGAATATAACTCTCGATTGAAATAGTGGCATAAATATACTCACCCGCATACATCTGTTTCATCAACCAACAATGAGTTATACATATAAACTAGAACTTCTAAGAACCAAACTACATGAAAGATAATAACATGTATATCATATTAAACTTAAATAGTGACAAAATGAGAAGTAAAGAAGATAATACAGAGAAGAAGAAATTAGAAAACAAGAATGAGCAGTTTGCATAGCATTGAGTATATTCATTAAAGGAAAAGAGATGAGCTAAATAGGCTTCAGCAAATCAAGAAAATCAAGAAACAATCGTACAGTTAGCCATGACAACTGGCAGTGTACAGTCAGATATTGTTGAGGTTACAGATATAATTAACACTCCCTCTTAAACTCAACAGTTACAAACATCGGCACTGATAAATCCTAAGTGTTGCGAAATAAAAAAAATGGATTTACCAAACAAAAAGGAATTCAGAAAGGGAAATGCATGTTGGTCTATGTCTCAGTTGGGCTTACAATACTTAATAACAGAACTAGAATCCATCTTTCACTTGAGCTGGGTTTATTCTTTCTCTTCTTCCAAACTGTGTATTGTTCTAATCTGGTCATTTTTTTCATTTTGACATTGATACTGAAGGCTCTGTGATTTTCCTTTTGTCTTTGTCGTTGTAACTTCATATTCATAATTTGATCAGGTTGTTTATGCATGTTTCTTTCATCTTCTTTTGAAATAGATTTGTCTTTGAGAGTGGGCTAATGCCACCACTGCAAACTATCATCAATGCCCTTCATAGCTTGGGCTACACAGTCAATGGACTGTTTCCACATTAACTCAGAATAAAATATGATTTCTTCAAAACTCCATTGCATGAAAATGGTTTTAAACTAGTCTTCATTGAAATCCTCATCCATCTCTTCATCTTCTTCTTTTGGCTGCTCACCTGCATACTCAAACAACTTGTCAATCTGATATAAAAATTATAACAGGAACCACATTGGTTCTCTTATTTTTGTTCTTTCTGAGAGAAATTGCCATCATCATCATCATATATTGATTGTTCAATCCATTTCAAATCTGCATCAACATTATCTTCTTCTTCAACTGCATCATTGGCAGTCACAAGTGTCCTGGCTTGAATGCTTATGTCATCAAACCTTCTTTCAAGCACTGCTTCTGCAGTCACCAAATCATCCACTTGGTTCTGAATGCCAAGTAGGCTTTCTCCTCCAAACATCAATTCATCAATTTTCTTCTTCTCTTCCATTATTGGAAGGCACTCATCATAAGACATATTATCATCACCAAATTCAATTTCAAGATTTCTTACCTCTATTTCAATGAGGCCAATTTATGCACAATGTTCATCAATCATCATTGATGTTGATCCTTTGTTGTCATCAACAAACACTACTCGAATCATTTCATCGATGTAGGTAGTTGTACTGATAGCTTCACCATCAATTTCTGCAATTTTCTCATGCTGTGCTTCACACACAGATGCACCTTTTTTCTCTTTCTCTAGTCGCTCTGCTTCAGGCACATATGCTCCTTCATTTTGTTCCTCTGGTAGCTTTTCTTCAGACACAGATGCTCCTTCATTCTTTTCTTCTGGTAGCTCTACTTTAGACATAGATGCTCCTTCATTTTGTTCCTCTGGTAGCTCTGCTTCAGACACATATGCTTCTTCCAGAGTGGAAACATTCAACAAATTGTTGCTCCCTCTTTCACTGTACTCTGTTTCTAGAATACTCCAAACTTCTTTCAAATATGTCGTTGGTGCAACCTTGTGCAACATACTGTCATCCAAGTCTTGTTGGATGATCTACAATGCTAATGCATCCCTTTCTTGATCATGTAGATAATTATGATAACAGTCTACAAAACGCAAATAGGTATTCATTCTAACAAACCAAATTTCAAAATTCTTACCATTATATTGTGGCGGTAATGGTAGGTTCATGCTCATGTTGCTCCAAATATCATCAATTTTCCTCTGATTTGCTTCTTGTGTGACCTCTTCAGGTACAACTGGAACCTCTTCATTTATCTTTGCAAAATATTCTATCATTTCTTTGTTGTTCTCTTTCCATATTCGTCTGAGATCTCTTCTCGACTTCTTGAGTTGTCTTTGCTGACCCATGATAGTGTTTCTTGGTTGTTCATTCACCAATTCAATCACACTTGTGGATCGATTGTTTTATCTCATCACACTGATATCGCTTGATGCAAACAAACAATGAAATTCGGGCTCTAGCCTCTTTTTAAAAATTAGATCTATAGGAAATTTATTGTTTCCTAGTATGGATCTTGTTGGATCTGATTATCCGAGCATAAGATATTGTGAGGGATTTTCATGCTTTACCTGTTTCCTACACATAAAACCAGGTCTGCGAAATCCTTTGTTGTGACTTCGGGCTGAAAAACACGGGGTATACTCCTTTAACTTCGATCTGGCTGAATGTGACTATCCGAGCACGAGATCTACAAAGTCAGAGCTCTGAGCTCTATTCTTTAGCAATTGTAGCCACTCTAATGGAGGAATTGAGCTTTCTAAGTTTACTCAAGAGCCAAAAAAAAATTGTTGTTTAGATTCTCATATGACCAGGGGATGAAAACCAGGCGCTTCGGGCTTTCGGGCTTCGGGCATTAATACATGTGAAGGTCTCAATTCCTTCAAATAACCAAAATGCCAAATAAAGGATGTGTTGCAAAGATCAACGATGCCCATTAATTTGAGATAAACAGTCCTCAGTTATTTCGGGAATTTGTGCCTTCGGGCCTTTAGAGCTCCGGAAGATATTCCTTTCTTACCTTGCAATCCTCCGAACTCGCGGACCTCTGAACAACGAAAGAGATCGATGGTCTCAATTACCCGTCGAGATCTATGAATCAGAATTATTTCAGGAGTTTAGTCTTCAGATATATTTCACCTCTCACAATCACAATACTCGCCAAGTCTCAAGGCAGCGAATTATCCGTAGAGGTATGGATCCAACGATCCTTAGGCCTCTACAAATGAACGACCAAGATATTCTTCGGAACTCCAATGTTTGAGAGTTTCTGACTGCTAATACACACTGACCTCCAGAGTGCAAATCTCCGAAGTGTGAGATCTTCCTCCACATGGCCTCTTGATTGGACAGCTGAGATTAACTTCAGAATCCCTGGCTTCGGGAGTTCCTTCTTTACGTTTCTGACTCTCCTTTGAAGTTGCTAAGTCTCTAAAGTGTGAGATTTGGCGTCACGTGTCCTCGATGGTGGATGGTCCAGATGAACTCCAGGCTTCAGAATTCGGGGGTTATGGCTTCTTGCATTTGTCTTCCTTCCGAAGTGATTTTCGTTGGAGTGTAAGATCTCCTGCTACGTTTCCACTTGGATGAACGAACTGGATCTAGTCTGACTCTTCAGATATTTGGGCCTTCGGGAGTCCTTTACTCCTTAGCTTCTTCTTTCTTCCTCCCAGAGTACGAAATCGCCTGAAGTGTGTCACTTGTTTGAAGATCAACGACCACTAGTGATTGCAAAGACACAACTCGCTCACTCTTTAATTTCCTTCCTGATCTCCGCAAAGAAAATATGTTCATCTGAGGTGGGATTGATATCCACCATTGATCTATTGATCTAGAAAGATAAATGATCCTGAGCGATAGTGGGCTCACAACTTGCTCATGCTTTAATTTTCTTCTCAATCCCTGCAACGTGAAGTTGCACGTTCGTAGCGCGATTGATATCCGACGTTGATCTGTTGATCTAGAAAGATCAATGATCCTGAGCAAAAGTGGGATCACAACTTGCTCAAATTTTAATTTACTTCCCAATCCCTGCAACGCGTCCCCATCGTCGATCTCTCTCTGATGAGATCTAACGGTCGTGGCTTAATCGTTGCTTGATCTGACGGCTGATCTTGCTCACACTCAGATCTTACAGCTAAAAAAATGTTCGCCTCTTCTACGCGCTCCTCGTCTTTTCTAAGCTTGATTAATGGCTCAGATCTATTCACAGGGCCAATCTTATGGTTGTTGAGCTTGTCTTTTGCTGCTTCTGCAAGAAATTTCTCCTTAAGAAAGAATTTCGTGAATCTTTCACGAATTGTTTATATGCTCACAAATATTTAATTGCTTCATCCTTCTGCAGCTTCTGCTTCCTCGCGCTTGTTGTCTCCAACGATCTTTTGAGTGTATTGTGGACTGCAAACCACTCTCCAAAATTTCTGAAGAATCTTGCGTCCCATGCTCTCGTCTGTGAGATAATGTAAGCTATGCGCTCTTCTCCTTATGATCGGGTTGTTCTCCAGACATTGTGAAGAGGCTTACATCCTAAGCTCTGATACCATGACAAAATGAGAAGCAAAGAAGATAATACAGAGAAGACGAAATTAGAAAACATGAATGAGCAAAGCGCATAGCATCGAGTATATTCATTAAGGGAAAAGAGTTGAGTTAAATAGGCTTCAGCAAATCAAGAAAATCAAGAAACAATCGTACAGCTGGCCATGACAGCTGGTAGTGTACAATCAGATACTGTTGAGGTTACAAATATAATTAAAAAATAGCAATATAGAAGAACACTGATTACTTGAACAAAAAACTTGTTACGTGAACAACAAGTTCCGACATCACCAAATAAATGACAAACAACCTGCGTGCAAAACCCATGTGATCCACTAACACTCAAATTGAGTATATACGTAGTGAAAAATATGTCCAATATGTCCAGGAACAAAAAAATAATATAGCAAAGTCTTGTTATATATGCAAATATACAAAATGTATTTCTTCTTCTCTGCATGAAATGCAATGGATTGTGGAGGATGCTCTCGATTTATGGGGTGGAGAAGAAACATAACTCTCCCTTTTATTGCTTGTTGTTGGGATTTTTCGATTAAATTTTCGGGGAGGAAGTAAGTGCCATCCCATCACCAACTAAACCAATTCTATAGACGTTACAATTTCTTGAATGAGTGCTTCCAAATGATGCTTACATAGCATACAAAGTGTTTAGGGAAACATAAAATGTTTGGGTTTTATTTTTACCACGAACCTGTAAATATCAAAATTTTGTTAGCATATTGGATTTTTAGCATACAGTGTGTTTAGGGCAACATAAAATATTTGGGTTTTATTTTTACAATGGATTTGGAAATATCAAAAGGCCACACTCGTAATTAATTCCTTAGCTCAATGGATTTGGAAATATCAAAAGGCCACACTCGTAATTAATTCCTTAGCTTACAAGGCGAAAGTAGGGTGTGTTATAATTTATAGAAAAATTTAAACTCCCTGCATCAACGCCTTTATACAATTGTATTTGTCCTTTCAAAATTGTTGGAGTGTCATATAGAAGCATGCCATGTGGTCATGGTATGTGATTGTGCCTTAAAACTCCCATTGCATGTCTCATATTTCATTAATGTCAAACACAACATTGTAAATTGGCCATACCTGGAAACCCTCTTGTCAGCTGTTAGAATGTGGAGTTTTAAAGCATTCAATTTTTAATCACTTGTTACAATTTTTAGTTCTTAGAGATTTATTGGTTAATGATCAGCTCTGATCTTTAAACATATCATAATCCATATTCTCATTGATGTAACCCTTATTTAGGGATCCCTGTTCATAAATATAATGACATCCAGAGGGTCTGTGAAGTAATTACATATTGTAATATTAACATTAATAAGATATTATTTAATAATTATCTCTTAAAATTTAATATTAATTTTTATAATACATATCTTACCATATTTTACCTCTTGATCTTTATCATGTTTTTTAGATTACTTCTGGAATTTTATCCTATTTCTTATATTACTTAAACCGCTTCATTGATTATTTATACTCGATCATGACAGCCTCATCCTTGCTTTTCAAGAGATGGATGCTCACCAATAATCATGGTTAAAAAGAAAGGTCTAGAACATCAACAATAATTATGGCTAAAAGGAAAGATCCAGAACTTTCAGGGGGTTAATTCAAGATACGTGGGTGATCAAGTTTGGATGCAACAGTAGAGGTAATGATATTGATGCTTATAAGTGAATGCAGGGATAATATAAAAAATTCTGAAAGATTTTGCTTCAAAGATAATTTTTTATTTATTTATTTTATTGTAATTATATAATTGTTATGAATAGTTATTTTTCAATTTTATCTATTTTTTTTTTTAATTTAATTTATTATAATAATATATGTATTTAAATTTCAGACACAATTAATTATAATTAGATCGTCCAAGGTAGAAGACTATAACAATATGGTGGGGGAAGGCCATGGCATTTAGGGTTCCGACCATTAACCTGGGGCAAGCTTTGCTATCGCCTTTCGGCATTCATCAGCCACGGTTTTGAGTGGCTGTGCTAATTAATATGTATAAAAAATTTCAATACCACGTTTCAGTAATTAGCAGGAATTAATTATATGGATAGAGTGACCAAGCTTGTATGGATGTGAAGGGTCGCCACCTTTGTCATTCCTTTCAGTTAAAGCAGCCGTCATTCCTTTCGGTTAACCCAGTCGTGCAGATTGGTTGCCACGTTGAATCTTCATCAAAACGATTAACAATATGAAGGAGTAAGCTAAAGATGCAACCTTTTGAGTTTCGGATGTGACGTCATCCACGTTTGTGCCTCGCTCGGGCGTAGACCTCCCCTCTCGCGCCGTTCGCAGTTTGCCGTTTCCGTTTGTCAGCGGTCGGTTTGATGGTGGATGGATATATGCATGCGAGCGATAAATGGGTGGGCTTCATTTCAAATTTGAAGCGCGAGAGAAAGGCTGAGGCCCATTTCTTTCACCTCTTCTTCTGCAAGATCAGTTATATCGTATGAAGAAGCCCTTACTCTGTATTAACGATAAATGTGAAGATGCAAATTTGCCTTCCCAGATGCCCCGGAGATATATAATTGTTGGAAGGGGATGCAACATGAATTTGGAAGGGTGAGAGAGTTGATCTATCGCTCGCAACGGTCGCAGCAGTATATTCAGTGCGTCGTTTGCAGGCCCAGACTCTCCACACAATCCAGAGAATGGAAGACAAGTTTAGATGAGCTCTTTCACCGGCTTCAAACCTACTTTTCAATGGTTTGCAATGCTCATCAAGACGAACTATACTCCGGATTGGCAGGGTCGGGGATTAAATCTGCTATGACACAGCTAAAGAGGTGGCTCACTTAAGCTCCCCAAGTTCAGGTAATTGGTGTATACAGGGACAATGACATTGGAAAAACGGCAT
>SNQJ01S0211279.1:0-15919 GCA_010110895.2 Picea sitchensis | reverse complement strand
AGAATTGTGGAGCAATAAAATAATACAAATGTGGAAATAAAACACAGGAGATACACAATACAATAGAGACATAGATATACGTGGTTCATCCAGTGTGGGCTACGTCCACCAGAGAAATTTCCAGGTCCTTCCTTTATTATTATCCAGCAAATGAAGGGATACAACCTACAACACACCCATTGTAACTTCCTCTTCTTTCTCTCATAGTCTCCTCTCTCAGAATACAATATTCACAATGATACATAGCCGCCATAAAATTCCCTCATAAAAGAGGGTTTCCTTCTAGGGGAAAAAACCCTAACATAACTTCTACCGCTAGATCTATGACCTTATAACAAATGGTCCAGATTTACTATGAAATTAAAATATACATTTAAAAGGAAATTTTTCCTTCATGGGCTTCGCCCCCGAACCCCCCAGTCGGGGGGATGAGCCCCCCGGACCCCACAGGGGGGAAAGCCCCCTTGCAACCCCCCATGTGGAGGAGTGTATAGTCTTCATGGGGTATAAACACGGTTGAAAACAAATACCTATGAATCAATAAGATAATCAGGCTCCACAACCAATAATCTCTCACTTGGAGACTGATCTCAACAACTCCACCATTGTTGTATCTATTGGACTATGATCCTTCTTGGACTTTGTTAGCACTTTGTAAATTTTGTACGGTTGATAGAAAAACGACAGAGGTAACTGTTTCAACCAACTTTAGAGCTTGACACTATCCTTCTCAACTCGGAGAGGGCTCTCTCGTGTCACTTGATACATCTTTGGCAATCAGTGGCTATGTTTGTTTTGTTTTGGGGTTTTTTATAAATTTGATGGCTAGGAAGGGGAGGGACACTCAGGGCTATGGAGTCAAAATTCTGAAATTGAATGAAAACAATGATTGGCCAATAGAAATCTCCACAAGATAAAGGCTACATGAGGCAATGAATATGAGCTGCAAATTGAGTTTAAGCAAAGTGTAGGAAGAAGGAGAAAAAAAATAACTGCATCAGAGCATTACTGAAATGAATTTTGAATTAGTTAAGAAGAAACACACACAGTTTAAATCGATTAAGCCAAGAGCATCATAAGATGAATTCAGGGCCTTTAACTCTCCAATTTAAATAGAAGAAAATGTAAATGGAAATAAAGAACATAGGAAATACATACAATGAAAGGAGACAAAACTCATATCACCGCCATTAGAATCTTTTCATAGAGACTTCAAAAGCTTCTGCATATGTATTCAATTCATCTCCAGAAAATTACAATAGAGTTCATAAACAACAAAAAAGTGCCCTTGAACTTCTGCCAACATTAATTTGTTCAGAGTTTCTAGCACTTATACAATTCAAATACAATGGCCGAAACTGAAGCGTTTCAGTTTCTAAACCTGACTACAATAATTACAAGCCAACGGTTTCGGTAGGCGAACCGATTTATAATGATTAAGCAAAAAATGAAACTAAGGATGGATTTATTTGACTGCTCGACTTCCTCTTCGCCATCTGTCTGGCTCCGATCTCCTGTCGAATCCACCAACATGGTGACATCTGGAGGCTATTTGTTGGTCCCTAGAAAACTGCATTTTGTCTTACCCAACTGCAAGATCTCCTTCCACTGTGAGTCAGAAGGAATATCGTAATCCATCATTTCTTTTATTAGAATCTCCAAGTCGATGCAAGTAGCATAAGTCATAATTGGCAACCCGATATTTACTATCTTAAATTGATTTTAAATATCAAATTTTGTGGCCAAATATTCCACCAAACTGGGTCCCTTCAGGTTCTCTTCCAGGCCTTCAGATTTGGAATGATCCATTCTTCATTGAGTGAGGAGAGAATTGTATTCCTCTTGATCGTATAATTTCTCTTTGCCATCCCAAAATGGTGGGAGGCCCTTGATAAACAATTGTTCAAATGTATCCTTAAACTCTTGTATACTCTGTTCCATATGTACATCTTTGGTTTGAACTGACTTGAGAAAATTGTGCTTAGCGATGATCCTCCTGGCCCAAATGATCAGTGTAGTCATGTATTTTACCCCAATGGTTTGAAGATCAGCAGTGGGAACAAAATTTCGCAGATTTATAGCGTTTTGGGCCCATTCTGAGGGCTTTTTTGCCAGTGTCTCATTTACAACAATACACCTGCTTCGGGAAATGATAGCCATGTTCTCTTTGTCGTTTGTAAAATTCAACTACACTCTGAACTTAGCAGCTTCAAAAACAATATCATCCCAGATTACATGTTTATCTCCTTGCAAAATTACTTTACCTTTCAACCTCGTCTTCAACTTGCTTACCCTTTCCTACAAATCTTGATTTTTCTTTTGGACTTGGGCCATATTTCCATCCTTCATTTTCATCTCTTGTTGCGGATTTTCTATGATTCCCTTAAGGCTACTGATTTCTCCTGTCTTCAAGCTAACTTGGGACATAGCCTGAACCAATCCATAATCACTTGATCCAGTTTCTGTAGTAGAAGGTACAATAACAACCATGCCTTTTGTTACTTCCTATCCTTGTGACCAATTGTCTTTTTCCTTTTCCAGCTGCAACACTTTAGCTTTGTAATTTAGGGCTTCTTGTCTGAATGTATCCTTTTCTTGTTCTAGAGAAGCCAACTCTGTTGTCTATGGATGTTCTGTGGCAGACATCTTCAGCTTCTTTTTCAGGCTTTGGATCATCTTCTCTTTCTCATATAAGGAAGATGTTACCCTTTGAGGGCCTTCAGATTCTAATCTTTTGACTTGGGTTTGTCAGGCTCTGCTGGATACTTTTTCCTACTTCAACTGTCCATATAATTTAAGTGCATGGGTTGTTAGTCTTGAAACCCTCAAACTCATACTTAGGTAGTCTTAATATAGCATGTCATTAGAGTTTATGTGGAATTTTACCTTATCTGGGGCGTTGATATTTTCATAATGCATCTAGATTTCAGACACCTTATCATCATCTACCACCACTATGTTAAATTCCTTCTTTTCTACATCCCTGACTGAAAACAGGGAAGACATGTGTTGGGGGAGATCATCTCTACTTTAGGTAACAAATCTCTTATTTCACTCATGGCCATATTTCCTTTCATAGTGTATTGGTTTGCTAGATCTTCCTTGGATTGGTAGACTACTCCAGGTGCCTTATTAAAGACATATTTCTTGCTGCTGAAATCTCTTGAGATGATTCCACCCTATGGCATGCTCTTTGTATTATATTCTTAGTTTTTGGTCCTACTCTCCACCATATCCATGTTCACTTTCTCTTTAGATTCTTCCCCATCCAGGTTTACTATCTGGGGGGACTGTGTGATTTTCATTTTCTTGGGAACATTTTGTTGACCACTAGCACCTAGGGCCTCTGAACTACTCCTCTTGTTATAAATACTCATCTTGGGAGTTTTAATAATAAACCTTGGAGAATTGTTTTGTGTCTATATATGTTACGGGGCTGAATCTATTTGTTGTGTCTGATCAGACTGCAAAGTGACTTCCATATCTGCACAGGTTTCCATATTTTCTAGTTTAGCAAATCCTTCAACATGCTCATGCTCATAGGGGCCTTGTCTTCCCATCAACATTCTCTTAGATATGTCCTGATGTGGATCATATTTCCTCCCTTGTAACTGTGTAAACCCAAATTCACTTAGCTTGGCCTGGATCTGAGGCAAACATGATCTAGTATTTACCACAAAGGGTCATATTATGAAAGGAAACTTTAAGTTATATGCTTTGTGCATCTTCAGAAAATGTTTTGTTTCTGAGACGATTCTTTTCCTGATGAACTCCAGGGAAAATAATCTGGGAGTCAAGAAAACAAGAAAAAAGTAAGGTCCCTTTTGATAATCGTATACCCAAATCATAGTAGAGTGCATGAATAACACCCAATCACCTACTTTGTTCTCTGGATTGGGCTATAAAGAACTTTTCATTTCTTCCAAAACCCGTTGTAGGTCGGTGTTGAAGATTAAGCTATAAACTCTGGACATGATCTTATTTATAAAAATGAGCATTATGATCCTTTTACATTCAGTTGAGATGAATGCACCTTTCATGAACTCTGTCTTATTCGTTTCCAGGAACATTCTCAGCAAGTGCGTGTAATACCTGAAGTGTCTCGGTGATTTGAAATTTACTAGTTGTTTGTGCATATTATTAGTGATGAACTCTTCAAAACTGATACAGACCGACTGACTGGACTATGACTGAAAAAAGGTCAACATGAAACCCAACATGACCTCTACTTCAAACTTGTCGTTATCCAATCCTAAAATTTGACTGAGTATGGAATAGGTTCATTGAACCTTAATAATCATGACACTTACATTCATGGGCAACAACAAACTCTCAGAATGATGTTCAGGTTTAACAATACTCTGCAAAAATAGGGTTTTGACCTTGAGGGGACATTCTCTATAGACTGTGATTAGTTTCTCTTCCTCAAAGAGCTCCAATGTTGTGGGGGAAGACTCTGGTGTAATGAGGGCATGTCGAATTGATGGGATATCTACTCTGCATAGGACCTCTGACCCTAAATTTTTCAAAATGACCTTTTATTCCTAGGAGTATTGTTTTGCAAACCAACTTATGAATTCTGGAAAACAAAATGCGACTTCGACAACGTAAGGGGTTATGGAGGCTTGGGCTACTTCAAGGAAGGGTATTTGTTTCCTAACATTGTCTAACAAATTGGCTCTAGATACGGAAATAGGTGAGACGGTTATTTATGTGTCAAATATATCAGAGTCTCTGTCAATTAGAGATTCTTCTTTAGAGGCGTGGTCTTGCCTTGTTACAGATAAAATGATAGGATTCATGGCCATGATGAAAAATACATGTGAATTGGCAGAGAATGTGTGAGTTAGGTTCACTGTTGAGCTTCTGTTTCGAACGGAGCATTTGCGCCAATTTTCAAACGTTTGAATGATTTGAAATATCATAAAATAAAGGTCGAGGCCCTCTCTTTATATGTGCTTTTTGATATTGAGGGCGATGCAAATAGGTTTTGGGTAGACTTATTTTCGCCCCGATATGCCTCTGGTGTCACCACGTGTCTATGAGGTAAAACCATGGTATTTTCCCCATCCCTCTCTCAAGCGATTAGACTTCACGCTATTTCCATGCTAGATACATCTCCTGACCATCGATCTGGGCTGTTTTAAGATCTGTGGCCCATCGAGCCCCATCAACTTCCGCGCCTCCGCTATATTGGCCCTTATTCACTAGGTGTGACCCTGTCCTCCAAATTTATCGCATATCCACATTGATCTATCCCCTCACTAAATCCGAGACATGGATTCCATCAAAAGAAAATTGTTATGGTGATAACATAGTCTCCAACTGGGGATGCTATCCTCCCTGCGAGGTAGCTAAGAATGGTAGAACAAGTTCCTAACCATTGGGTTGTGATTTATTCATGTGATGTGAATCTGCTGGCCTTTATTCAAAAACTCAAAATCAACCCAGCATAGCTTAGGGCCTTCACCTCGGGCTTCAACTATGTTGCTTTTATTCCAACCTCTTCATGTGAAAAGAAAACACAAAAATGATTATGTACAATGAATGGAAGGGGTGATGATTCTTAAATGATATAATGCTTGAGGAACCTGCCACTCACAGGCCCTTCTCCAATGATGTCTCCATTACTCTTATGTAGCATGTAGGCGTTTCTTCCATAGAATTCTACAATCTCAAACAGTCCTAGGCAGAGGTGGTCAAACCTATCGTGCTTTCCTTTATCTTCATTCCTCGCGTCCCAGTTTAATACCAAGTCTCCCAATTTGAAGTCATTCAATTTGGTACGTCTGTCGAAAGCCTCTTTGATCTTGTCTTGGCGCAGTTGGGAATTGTTGAAAGCCTTTTCCCTGGTCTGTTGTACACTAATTAGTTCATCCTTTCTTCTCCGAGTGACGTCTATTTCTGCATCTTTCTCCTGTAACAGCCTCATCACTGGCAACCCCAATGCAGTAGAAAAAATCGCCTATGTACCATAAACAATCTGGAAAGGAGATGTGTCTATAGATATCTTTGGGGTGATTCTGTCAGCCCATAGTACATGGATGAGATTTTTGTGTCAGGCCTTTTTGTTTTCTTGTAGCAGTTTCTTACTAATTTTGACTAAGATTTTATTCAAAGACTTAGCCAACCCATTTCCTTGAGGGTAGTATGATGTAGAATGACCAAGGGTGATATTGTAATCGCTGCAGAATTTCTCTATTTTCTTGGACCTAAAATCCACTGCATTGTCCGTTATGATCTTGATCGAGCATCCGACCCTGGACATAATATTGTCTTTTAAAAACTGGATGATAACATCATTTGTTTCCTGTCTGGTGGGAACTGCCTCAATCCACTTAGTGAAATAGTTTGTTGCTGTCAGAATCCACTTGTGTTGGGCTAAGGATTGTGGATGTATTTCCCCTATAAAATCAAGGCCCCACTGTCTAAAAGAAGCTTTCACAGAGATTGGATTCAAAGGTAGAGGTTGCAATTTTTTTTCCCTTCAAAAATGTGACATTCATGGCATCTTGAAACCCCCTTGTAGACATCAGAAACGATGTTGGGCCAATAGAACCTGGCTCTCAAAATTTTGTGCACAGTGGTTTTCCAATAATGATGACATCCATAATTACTCTTATGGAACTCTCTGATGGTTTTTTCAGCTTCTTCTTCTAGCAAACAGCTCAATAAGATTCCCCCAGGGTCCCTCCAATATAGAGATTGATTTATTATACAAAATTTTGTTGCCTTCAGCTTCAATAATCTGGCCCTTATTTTACTCAATTCAGGAGGAGCCTCCAAATTCTTTAACACAAAGATGATATTTGCATACCATGTGGAGTCAAGAAATTTTTTGGATACCAATGGAGTCACCTTCTCCTCTTCTGCAACCTCTGACAGGTCTGCAATGAAATTTATTCCTAAAATCTTGTAATTTTTTTGTGCCATCATATTTTCCAGCCCCCGTCCCTTGATCAAATTGGCAGGTTTGATCTCAAGGTCATATTCTAACAACACCACTATCCATTTTCCCTTCTTTCCTTCAGGATCAGGTTGGGTTAAGATGTCTTTCACTGAGCTGCTGGGTACATAAGAAGTAGTATCAGAATGCAGGATGTAAACTCTGAATTATTTAAAGGCCTTGACTAAATCATACACTTGGTTCTCCATGATGTCGTACTTCAAAGGAGCACCCCTCAATGTCTTGATGTAATATTCAATGGGATTCTCAAAATTTTGGTCATCTTTCTAGAGTAAAACACCAGCAATTGTGTGTTCTGAGGAGAAAGAGAACAATATGAAATCCTTTTCAAAATTAGGATTGGCCAGTACCAGAGCCTTGGTCAATGCCACCTTGATGTCTTCAAAGTATTTTCTAGCTTCAGGAATCCACTTTATTTCATTTCCCTTCTTGAGCATGTTGGTAATATGTTTTATGATTTCGACCAAATTAGGGATGAATCTTCTCAGAAAGCTCACTTTTCCCAGGAAAGATTGTACCCCCTTTTTACTTTTGGGTATGCCAATTTTTAAGATCCCCTCAACTCTATTGGGGTCTACCTTTATCCCTTCTTTTGAAATAATGTGACCCAACAAATTTCCTTCTTCCATGTCAAAATTTGACTTCTTAGGATTCAACGAGATTCTGAACTTTCTACATTTTTGAAATGCCCTTCTAAGGTGCTTGAGGTGTTCCTCATCTGAGGCAGAATACACAGTGATGTCATCAAGGTAGATAAAAATGAATTTGTCTTTTTCATCGGAAAAAGTGATGTCCATATCACTTTGAAACATTGCCCCTGCATTCATAAGCCCAAAAGTTATCTTGGCATACATGAAAGTTCCCCATGGTGTGGTAAACATCGTATTTTCCTGATCGTTAGGGTGCATCATAATATGATTGTATCCAGAGAAGCCATCTAACATTGACATTTTCTGAGAACCCACCACCTTCTGTAAAATATGATCCATCTTAGGCAGTGGGTAATTGTCTTTTAGAGATACTTTGTTCAGATTCATGAAATCCACACACAACCTGATTTCTCCACTCTTTTTCCTGACTGGCACCAGATTTTCCACCCACCCATTTGGAAAACCTCAGGGACACTGTGATTTTGGATTCAAATATTTTCTTTACTTCTTTCTCTATCAAGGGTAACAACAAAGGGTTTATCCTTCTCAATTTATGTTTGAACGGTTTGTGATCTTCCTTTATTGGGATAACATGCTGGATTATACTGGTATCATAGACTTTCAGCTCATCATAGCTCCAAGAAAAAACATCAAGGGATTCTTTCATTAATTTGAAATACCTTTCCCTGACTTCAAGGATGAGTGTTCTGGAAGGCTTAATGATCTTTGGATCTTCTGGAGTCCCAATATTGCAATCTTCCACACGCCCTTCATTTACTGTAATCTTTGGACTTTGGGCCACATCATTATTATCAAAGATTTTCTCCAATGGAACCAGAACCTTGGGAATGATGTTTCTCTTTAGCTGAACGATATCTCTGCTTGCAATCTGATTGTCGAAGTAACCATTTGTGATGAAAGAAGCTGCATCTACTTCTTCATCATCAATGTTCAAATTCTCGAATTCATTCTCCATCTTGAGGAAGCTTTATATATATTTGTCGTCTTCAAAAACTTTCCAGTGCTTCATATTATCTGGTATTGTTGGCCTGTACTTGAACTCAACCTTCTAACTTCTGTCAGGGAGAATTGGAACTTTGAAAACCGTTGTTGGAGTAGCCAAGGCATCAACAACCTGATTCTGTTCTCTTGGAATTCTTGAAAGATTATATTCTGGAAATTTCTCGAGGTCTAGTACCATATTCCTATAAGCCCTCAGTATGGGATGTTTTGCTTGGTATATGCCTTTGATTTGATTTATAATTAGCTCAGAGTCTCCATGTACAACAATTATTTTAGCACCCAATTCTTTCAAAACTTTTAACCCCAATATTAATGCTTCATATTCTGCCAGGTTATTTGTGCACTCAAAAAAAAGTTTATAAGAACACAATTTGGAATCTCCTTTGGGGTTATTGATCCAAATTCCAGCCCCTGCTCCCTCTCTGCAGGCAACCCCATCAAAACTCATCTTCCATATCTGATCTTTTATTTCATCCCACTGCTCTGAATATTCCTCGATCTACTAATCAAATCTCTCTTTGTTAGCCATGTCAATTTCTGGTTCTTTCTCTTCACAACACAATTCATTGAAGAAAATAGAAGATCCCAACTCAGTTTCCATGGAGTAGATGGGGTGATTACTTGGTTGTGACTTATTTTTGACCATGTATTTTAGAAAAACTTCTCTATACAACCTGTTGTCCTGACCAAAGACAGGGATGGTGGTGTATGACATGCCCATCTGGAGGGTTCCCTTTAATTTTGCAGCCCAAGACCTTGACAACAACATGCCAAAATTGGGAGGGATGTCACCAACCACTACATCCATAACCATATTCTTTGTTGGTATTTGTGCCAAAGATACCACCAAATCTTTAATAAGACCTAGGCACTTCACCTTCCTGGAATCAAAAGAAAACAATTCTTTGTAAGGCCTTGTAATGTCTAGACCTAGTTGGTCCATGGCCACCTTGGGAATTAAGTTATGGGATGCTCCCGAGTCCAACAAGGCATTGTGCAGAGTCATGTCATGAATTTTCAAGCTGACATAAAAAGGGGGAACTTCTTCACTATCACTACTTTATTCTACTCTTGGCCCAAATAAGATGGTTGGGTGATCATCTTGTAGGTTCAGAGTATCATAGGTTTGTTCCATATTAAGCATCTTGATGATCTAAATTATGTACTCGTTATTCTTGATTAATTCATTAAATGGTACAAAAATTTTGATCTTGGTCATCTCACTTTCAAATTAAAGGAGGATGAGGTCTTCTCTACCTCTTTGGTGACCACTTCTTTCCTTGCTTGTAATATTTTCTTTTGAGGCTCTTATTTCTGCTTTACTTTGTCTACAGTACCTATTGCAGCAAAATCCTTTGTAGAAGAGTCTTTTGCAGCCGAATCCTTTGCAGCATAATCTTTTTTGGGCTGACTTGAAGAAGGTATGTTACTCTGAGCTTCTTTGGTGAGGTTTCCCTTTGGAGGGTTTCCTTTTGAAGGATTCCCCTCTGGAAGATTTTCAGGCACTCTCTGATTTCGAAGGTTGTATTGTCTTTGGAATTGCATGATGGAATCTTGCAATCCTTCTTGGTAATATTAAATTTCTACTGATAACCTTTCCTCCTTATCTTGCAAAAACATTTCAGTCGCATCCATGAACTGGTCATGTTCTTCTTTGGTCAAAAACACCCATGTTTCTTTATCATCACAACAATTCACGTTGTCTTCAAAATATCCATCATAATTCTCATTCACATAATTATTTTGGAAAGGAGGCCTTATTTGCTGATCTCCCTGATTTCCTTGATTCCCCTGATTCGTCTGATTTCCCCGATTCCCTTTATTTCTTTGATCTGCTTGACTTGCCTGATTCCCCTAATTTATTTTTTATCTTTGTCTAATTTGTGGGATTGTTGGTCTCCTCGGATTTCTGGGTGGGGCTTCAGCCTGTTCTCTGGGTTTAGACCTACTATCCAGGGCCATTCTTTCCATCATTCTCTCCATGGTTCTCATCATCGTTTCAAACCTTTCTTATGATGTGTGCGAGGTTGAAGGTTGTGCCTTATCCTGAGTTTTGTTCATGTCCCTGCTAGAGTTAGATGTTATCTTTCCTAAATCCATTAGGTTCACTTCGAATTCTATGGCATCGGTCATCATATCATCCAATGTAGCAGATCTCCGTTATCTTAATAATAAAGAAAAATCACTTTCAAAAGAATCATCATATCTGAGCTGAGTAGCTTTAGGGGGGGTTTTACCTCAGCAGGAATCAAACTATAAACCTTCATGAATCTAGCTAAAAACTCCTACACTGTTTCGTCAGGTGATCTCTTCATGTTGTTATACTGGGTCAAAAACTGAAGGGGATTTTTCTTGTCTCCCCATTTTGTGAGGAAGATGGTTTCAAAGGCCTCGAAATCTAAGATACTAGTTGTTGGAATGGATCTAAACCAATTCCTCACTTCTCCTTCAAGACTTTGTGTAAAAAACCACATTTTCACATCTTTAAAGTCCACCTCTTCCATGTCTATGAAATCATTAAACCAGTCTAGATGCTTCTGGGATGATATTTTTCCTTCAACATCATATAGTTTGATCCTTAGGTTATAATCTTGAGGTAAATCATATAGTTGAGTAGGCATTATGAGGGGAGAAAATCTAACTTCCATGGCTGCTGTGAGGGTTCGGAGTGGCTTTCGCTTCTGAGCGGGGATCACTATAGGTCTGGTAGATGCGGCTAAAATCAAATCTTGGAATCTTTTTTTGTCAAAGATGGTCTCACTTAAACAAGATTCAGATTTAGTTCTGAATAAATATTCCTCGAATTTCACATCAAACTCAAAGTCTTCAATGCTTGCCACTCTAACCTTGGGTAAGGACAGATATCGGTCTGGACGTAACACTGGGGTTACTAGATTTTTTTTTCTTTTATGTACAATCTTTTCAGGTTCAGACACAGGGATCACAGCGTCTAGGTCTGGGTTGCTTTTGGTGTCAATTCTCTTGGGAGCTAGGCTTTCTAGCTCACACTGTTTTGTGCAACTAGTCTTTTGGTAATGGATTCACCCGGGAAAAAATAATTTCAGCCAATAAGGTATTTGATCCACTATCACCCTCAGGGATCAAACTAAAGCTTTAAGTCATTTTTCCCAGGGAAGATTTTTCAATTTCGTCCACGGCAACAGCGCCAGAATGTTAGCACTCTGTAATTTTTGTTTGGATGATAGACAAATGACATAGGTAATTGTTTCAACCAAATTTAGAGCTGGGCACTAGCCTACTCAACATAGAGAGAGATCTCTCATGTCACTTGATATATCTTTGGCAATCATTGGCTATATTTGGTTTGTTTTGGCGGTTTTTATAAAATTGTTGGCTAGGAAGGGGAGGGACACTCAGGACTATCAAATTGAAATTATGAAAGTGAATGAAAACAATGACTGGCCAATAGAACTTCCCACGGGATAAAGGCTAAATGAGGCAACGAATCTAATCTACAAATTAATTTTAAGCAAAGTGTAGGAAGAAGGAGAAAACAAATAACTGCATCAGAGAATTACTAAAATGAATTATGAATTAGTTAAGAAGAAACACACAGAGATTAAATTGCTTAAGCCGAGAGAATCATAAGATGAATTTTAGGCCTTTAAATCTCCAATTTAAATAGAAGAAAATGGAAATGGAAATAAAGAACATAGGAAATAGATACAATGAAAGGAGACAAAACTCATATCACCACCATTAGAATATTTTCATAGAGACTTCAAAATCTTCTGCATATGTATTCAATTCAGCTCCAGAAAATTACACTAGAGTTCAGAAACAACAAAAGGGTGCCCTTTCACATATGCAAACATTAATTCGTTCATATTTTCTAGTACTTATACAATTCGACTACAATGGCATGGGTTTTTAGTCTTGAAACCCTCAAACTCAAACTTAGGTAGTCTGAATATAGCATGTCACTGGCGTTTATGTGGAATTTTACCTTATCTGGGGTGTCGATATTTTCATAATGCAGCTTGATTTCAGACACCTTATCCTCATCTGCCATCACTATGTTAAATGTCTTATTTTGTACACCCCTGACTGAAAATAGGCAAGACTTGTGTTGGGAGATCCTCTCTACTTCAGGTAAAAAATCTCTTATTTCACTCATGGACAGATTTCCTTTCATAGTGTATCAGTTTGCTAGATCTTCCTTGGATTGGTAGACTGCTCCAGGTGCCTTATTAAAGACATGTTTCTTGCTTCTGAAATCTCTTGAGATACTTTCACCCCGTGGCATGCTCTCTGTATTAGCTTCTTCATTTTTGGTCCTACTCTCCACCATCTCCATGCTCACTTTCTCTCTAGGTTCTTCCTCCTCCAGGTTTACTATATGGGGGGACTGTGTGATTTTCATTTTCTTGGGAACATTTTGCTGACCACTGCCGCCCAGGGCCTCTGAACTACTCCTCTTGTTATAAATACTCATTTTCAGAGCTTTAATAATCAACCTTGGAGAAGTTTTATATGTTTGGATCTGCTGCGGGGATGACTCTATTTGTTGTGTCTGATCAGGCTACAAAGTGACTTCCATATCTGCATAGGTTTCCATATTTTCCATTTTATCAAATCCTTCAGCATTCTCATGCTCATAGGGGCCTTCTTTTCTCATCAGTCTTCTCCTAGATATGACCTGATGCGGATCATATTTCCTCCCTTGTAACTGTGTAAACCCAAATTCATTGAGCTTGGCCTGGATCTGAGGAAAATAGGATCTAGTATTTACCACAAAGGGTCCTATTATGAAAGGAAACTTTAAGTTAGATGCTTTGTGCATCTTCAGAATTTTTTTTGTTTCTGAGAAGATTATTTTCTTGATGAACTCCAGGGCAAAGACTTTGGGAGTCAAGAAAACATGCAAAATACAAGGTCCCTTTTGATAACCATATACCCAAATCAAAGTAGAGTGCATGAATATCATCCAATCTCCTACTTTGTTCTATGGATTGGGCTGTAAAGAAATTTTCATTTCTTCCAAAACCCTTGGTAGGTCGGTGTTGAAGATCAAGCTATAAACTCTGGACATGATCTTATTTAAAAAAAAATGAGCATTGTGTTCCTTTTGTATTCAGTTAAGATGAATGAAGCTTCTAGGAACTCTGTCTTATTCGTTTCCAGGAACATTCTCAGCAAGTGCGTGTAATACCTGAAGTGTCTCAGTGATTTGAAATTTACCAGCTATTTGTGCATATTATCAATGATGAACTCTTAAAAACTGATACAGACCGACTGAATGGACTCTTACTGAAAAAGGTCAACAATAAACCCAACATGACCTCTACTACAAACTTGTTGTTATCCAATCCTAAAATTTGACTGAGTATGGAACAAGCCCACTGGACCTCAATAATCATGACACTTACATTCATGGGCAATGACAGACTCTCAAAATGATGTTTAGGTTTAACAATGGTCTGTAAAAATAGGGTTTTGACCTCGGGGGGACATTCTCTATAGATTGTGATTAGTTTCTCTTACTCGAAGGGCTTCACCATTGTAGGGGAAGAATATGGTGTACTGAGGGCATGTCAAATTAATGGGCTATCTACTCTGCAAAAGACCTCTGACCCTAACTTATTCAAAATGACCTTTTCTTCCTGGAAGTATTGTTCTGCACACTAGCTTATGAATTCTGGAAAAGGGAATGTGACTTCAACGACGTAAGGGGTTATGGAGGCTTGGGATACTTCTAGGAAGGGTATTTGTTTCCCGACATTATCTAACAAATTGGCTCTAGATATGGAAATGGGTGAGACACTTATTTCTGTGTCAAATATATCGGAGTCTCTGTCAATTAGGGCTTCTTCTTTAGAGGTGTGGTATTTCTCTATTACGGATAAAATGATAGGATTCATGGCCATAATGAAAAACACTTGTGAATTAGGAGAGAATGTGCATGCCTGATTCACTGTTGAGATTCATTTTCGAACAGAACATTTACGCCAATTTTCAAACGTTTGAATTATTTGAAATATCATAAAATAAAGGTCGGGGCCCTCCCTTTATATACGCTTTTCGATATCGAGGGCAAGGCAAAGTGGTTTTGGGTAGACTACTTTTCGACCCGATATGCCTCTGGTGGTGCAATGTGTCTGTGAGGTGAAACCACGGTATTTTCCCTGGCCCGCTCTCGAGCGATTAACATTCGCGCCATTTCCTCACCTGATACTTCTCCTAACCGTCGATCTGGGTTGTTTTAATATCTGTGGCCCGTCGGGCCCCATCAACTTCCATGCCTCCACTATATTGGACCTTCTCCGCTAGGTGTGACCCTATCCTCCAAATTTATCGCATCTCCACACTGATCTATCCCCTCAATAAATCTGAGACTTGGATTCCATCAAAAGAAAATTGTTCTGGTGATAACATAGGCTCCAACTCAGGATGCTATCCTCCCTGCGAGGTATCAAAGAATGGTAGACCAAGCGCCTACCCATTGGGCTGTGATTTTATCGTGTGATCTGAATCTGATGGGATTTATTCAAAAACTCAAAATCGACCCAGCATAGCTCAAGGCCTTCACCTTGGGCTTCAACTATGATGCTTTTATTCCAACCTCTTCATGTGAAAAGAAAACACAAAAATGATTATGTACAATGAATGGAAGGGGTGATGATGCTTAAACGATATAATTCTTGAGGAACCTGCCATTCACATGCCCTTCTCCAACGATGTCTACATTATTATTTTGTAGAATGTAGGCATTTCTTCCACGGAATGTTTCAATCTCGAACAGTCCCAGCCAGAGGTGGTCAAACTTCTCGTGCTTTCCTTTATATTCATTCCTAGTGTCCCATTTTAATACCAAGTCTCCCAGTTTGAAGTCATCCACTTTGGTACGTCTGTCGAAAGCCTCTTTGATTTTTTCCTGGTGCAGCTGGGAATTGTTGAAATCCTTTTCCCTGGTCTATTGTACACTGATTATTTCATCCTTTCTTCTCCGAGTGGCGTATGTTTCTGCATCATCCCTGGAAACTCCAATGCAGTAGGAAAAACCACCTTTGTATGATAAATGATCTAGAAAGGAGACATGGCTATAGATATCTTTGGGGTGATTCTGTCAGCTCACAGTGCATGGATGAGATTTTTGTGCCAGGCCTTTTTATTTTCTTGCAGTAGTTTCTTAATGATTCTGACTAAGATTTTATTCGAAGACTCAACCATCCCATTTCCTTGAGGGTAGTATGACATAGAATGACCAAGGGTGATATTGTAATCACTGCAAAATTTCTCTATTTTATTGGACCTAAAA
>SNQJ01S0211278.1:0-13051 GCA_010110895.2 Picea sitchensis | reverse complement strand
CTAATAATACTGCAGAATATGAGGCTTTACTGCAAGGTCTCAGAAAAGCTTTGGATATGAAAATTCAAAATTTAACCGTCTTTGGCGACTCTGAAATAGTGGTTAGACAGGTAAGAGATTATATCCACTGTCTTTCTCCACATCTCAAAAGCTACAAGTCTGAGGTATGGAATGTAATGAATAAATTTTCTACGTTCAATATAAATTCTATTCCTAGATTGAATAACTCTGAAGCAGATTTATTAGCTAATGTAGCTTCAAAGCTTCTTCCTGCAGAAGGCTTGTCTCCAGACGCATTCTCCGTCGAGTTGTTGTTTCGGCCATCTGTTCCCGACAACATCACAAACTGGAGAGTATTTGACGATGATTAGCAGATCATTAAATTTCTGCACATGGAAGAAACCTTTCAAGGCGCGGTGATAGATGAACGCACACAACGACAATTTGCATGATTTTATGGTAATACCTGATCCGAAAACTCCTGAAGATTTATCGGACATGGTAAATTCGATACCCAAATCTGTAGTTAGATTAGAGAAGTTTTATAATTTTGAAGATAAATTTAAAAAGACGGTCAACTGTAAAACCAATAGTTCCTCGTTATCTTATGAAAAAGTAAACTTAGGAACTAATGAAAATCCTCAATGCATTAATCTAGGGTTTGGATGTTCTCGACAAGAAAAAGCTGCATTCATTAAATTATTCAAAGAATTTAAAGATTTCTTCGCATGGACGTATGATGATCTTAAAACTTTCGACCCTAATATCATACAACATGTCATCCCGATGAATCCCCAAACCTTACCCTTCCAACAAAAACTGAGGAAGATGCACCCTAAACTAGAACCGACCGTTCAAAAAGAATTGAATAAACTCCTAAGTGATAAAATAATTTTTCCTGTTAGGCACACTCAATGGGTGTCCAACCTTGTCCCAGTGCGGAAGAAAAATGGGGAAATTCAACTCTGTGCCGATTTTCGAAACCTCAATAAAGCGTCTGATAAAGATAACTATCCTGTCCCACCCATGGAACAAATCCTTCAACAGGTATCTAGTTTCGAGAGGCTATCCTTATTGGATGGTTTCTTTGGATACAACCAAGTCCTGATGTCTCCACCAGACCAACTAAAAACTACCTTCCGTACCCCGTGGGGCACTTATGCTTATTGCAAAATGCCTTTTGGATTGATTAACGTCGGTACCACCTTTCAGAGAGAAATGGACATTGCTTTCTGAGGCTTAATCAATCAGTCCGTCGTAGTTTACTTAGATGATGTGACTGTATTTTCAAAAAACAAAGACGATCATCTAACTCACTTACGAGCCGTTCCACTGCGATGTCGTAAATACAACATCTCCTTGAACCCCAAAAAGTCCATCTTTGCAGTAGAACAGGGTAAACTCCTAGGATTCATTGTGTCTAGTGAAGGGATGATTATTGACCCTGAAAGGACTCAAGTCATCTCAAAACTTCCCCCTCCTACATCCAAAAAATCCATGCAGTCTTTCTTAGGCCAAATTAACTTCGTGAGAAGATTTGTCCCCAGCTTCTCTGAAATGGTCAGACCCTTGCAGAACCTAATTAAGAAAGACACCCAATATCACTAGGGACCCACAGAAAATCAAGATTTCAATGCCATAAAGAAGGCCATAATAGACGCTCCATCTCTCATGAGCCCTAACTTCTCTCAAGGTTTTACACTCTATACTTTTGCCTCTGACCGTTCCTATGCCGCCGTCCTAACTCAGAAGAATGCTGAGAAAAATGAAGTACCCATCGCCTTTATGAGATCTGCTTTCAAAGGTGCTAAACTTAACTATCCAGCGGTTGATCAGGAAGCCTACGCTGTTTTCAAAGCAGTTAAGCATTTTCGGTCCTATCTTTTGAAGTCAAGGACGAAAGTCATTGTCCCCTACCCTGCCGTGAGGAGCTTGTTAGTACAGAAGGAGTTAGGAGAGAAGAGAGCTAACTGGGTCACCTGCTTGTAGGAGTATGACTTAGAAATCACCCCAGCTCAGATTGTGAGAGGCCAAGGGTTATGTAAGATGGTGGTTGATTCAGAAACAGGAAATCCAGAAGACAATGATACGTCAAACTCAGGACAAAGCGATCAAAGCGTAATCTGTTGTGCACAAAACCTTGTTAGTCCCCGGTACGACGATATTAGATTCTGTCTTGAACATGGGTCATCACCTCGTCACTTAGACCCCCCTAAGAGAAGAGTGTTGAGGCTAAAGTATGCCTCCTTTCATTTGGTTAACGGTGTTCTGTTTCGTCGAAATTTTGATGGCGTACTGATGCGCTGTCTCGAAAAGGACGAAGCATAAAAAGTCTTGCTAGAGTTGCATGCAGGAGAAGCTGGTGGTCACTTCGGTGGTGACACCACTGATCATAATGTTTTAAGAGCCGGTTATTATTTGCCCATGCTTTTTAGGGATGCCCATGCCTTGTGTCGTAAATGTATCATCTGTCAGAAAGCATCAAGGCAGTTGCAAAAACCAGCCTTTCCCTTGCAACTCGTTTTAGTAGATTCTCCTTTCCAGCAATGGGGCCTTGATATCATAGGTAAAATTAACCCTCCGTCCTCGCAACAACACAAGTATATTGTGACATCCACAGATTACTTTACTCGATGGTTTGAAGTTGTTGCGTTAAGAACTGTCAACACTAATCAGGTAATCACTTTTCTAAACTCAAATATTATCACTCGTTTCGGTATCCCTGACTGTTTAGTCTTTGACAACGCTTCATACTTTTCTTCTCTTGAGATGAGAAATTTCGCTTTGGAGAAAGGAATTAAGCTGAAGTATTCTGCTAGTTACTACCCTCAGGGCAACGAATTAGTAGAATCAACAAACAAGAACTTGATTAAAATTATCAAGAGAACCGTGGTTGAAAATCACAAGAATTGGCACAATGCATTGTTGAATGCGCTATGGGCTGATAGGGTAACACCAAAAAATGCTATAGGAAATTCCCCCTTTTTTCTCATTTATGGCAGAGAAGCAATTCTGCCACCTCACATTCTTCTTCCTTCACTTCAGTTGTCACAGAAAGTCCAAGAAGAAGATTATCCCCCTTTAGAAAACCGAATCAACGCTTTGATGAAGCTAGAAGAAGTAAGAGCCCAAGCTAAACATAAGTTAGATCAACATCAACAATTGGTTAAAAGTTGGTTCGATTCTAACTCTGCTTCTGATAGGAATTTTGAATCAAGCGATCTTGTCTTGAAGTGGGAAAAACCACACGAGGGAAAGGGAGAACACACAAAATTTCAAAACTTGTGGCTTGGACCGTTTTTAATTGCTGAAAAGTTGGGTCCTAGTTCCTTTCGATTGCAGAATCTTGAAGGGCAGCTTGACACCTACCCTGTGAATGGCCAAGCCCTGAAGAGATACTTTTCTTGATAACTACCCTTGTATATTATGTATATATTTTATTTTTTTTGCGTTTTCGCTTGCTTTTTGTTTTGATTTTGATTTGAATTTATCAGTTTATGTTTTGAAAAATATACATACCTATACATTGAGCTATTCAGACCAAGACGATAGAAATTCCTTCGCTGAAATAACTTCTGAAAAATTTGTACAAACATCAATGGCATATTTCTGAAACTTATAGCTGTGTTGAAAAAATCTGTTGTTTAAAAGAAGTTGACTGATTTCAATCTCTGAGCAAAGCCTGTCATGATCATCTATTATCTTTTTACGCTGTCCCTATTCCGTAAAGGAATGACTCAAAAGATGTCTCCCTGTCGTAGGAAGTTGTTTTTGTAAATAAAACATCTCTGGATCTAAATAAGGGACGGTTCTAAAAAATTCTGATGAGGTCTAAAAAATGTGTTAAAATATCATGATTTTCAGCGTCACCCCGCTCAGCTATATATCTATGAAAAACAGAATAAAAACTACTAAGAAGAGCTGTGGGAAGTGCTTGTAAACCCGCTGGGATGCTTAACAGGTCTGCAAGCAGTCGGTAAATGCATGCATGGAACCAAGACAACTTCGTCGGGGTACTGAACAGGCCTGCTGGCAGTGAAGCAATGTCGGGTATATGAAAATTGGCAAAAAAAAAAAAAAACCTCTTTAATGTCCTTGGTTCTGATCCAGAACTTCTTAACAGGATACAGATGTCAGAGTGGGTTAAATGGAAACCCTGCTGAGGCTATGGACGCCTACTAGCAGCAGTGGCTATGCCAACAGTATTGGAGATTTTATCTTTAATATCGTGACTTGCTGATCTTAAGACTGTTATTAGTTTTCATATTTTGAAACACTGTTGGAAAAGATGATTAATGATGATGTTTGTACGATTTTCTGGTTGTTATTTTTGAGTTGAAATTATCTTTGTTGTCTTTATCTGAATTTGTACCTTTTGCAGAGATAACTGCTTCTACCAGTGTGTCGCCATTGTTGGTAGCCAGCTCACTTTTTTTATGATCCTATAAGCTGCCTACACCTATGTTTTGCAAACATCAAGTTTTTCGTCGCAATTTTCAAATAAACAACATTTTCATTTCTTGCGACATTTACACACTTATTTTCGTTTTGTTTTCACGACTGTAAGCGTGAAAACTTGATCTTTCGAAGTCACATTTCGATCACTATCTGAACTGTCATGATCTTTTTTATCGATATGCCTATTGCGCTTACCTTATATTTATCTCTATACAGTTGGCAAGATCCTTGATCGATACTCACATTTCGATTGATTGTGTAATTTGGTTTTATTGAGTTTGTAATGCATTGGTATTTGGATTTTATTTGACCTACTGGATATTTGGTTTCATAAGATATATGGGTATTATGATTAAATATTTCACATATATCTTTGTTTGTGTTTATAAAACTATTGGCACGTTGGTCAAACCTTTTGATATAAACGATTATATGAATACCGTTTGTCACATTGGTTAAACTTTTATGTGAGTTGATACATTGGTGCATAGTCCATTTTTGGTTTTGATTTATGTCGGGTGTTTAAACATTATGGCATAAAGTTTGCACGCCTTGGTATATACATTTGATTTCATTGACTTGATTGTTGAACTACTATTATGGATTGAACAACTGTGTAAATCGGTGGTTGTACTTTGGCAATTACTATTTTGCATGACAGAGATAGACTCCACCACCTTCGCACGCTAGCATTTATGCCTACCCTTATCACCGTTCACCTCTGTTAGCTCAGAAAAACTTCGGGTAGCTCTGCTCCTGTGTGTGCTTTGACCCAAACCTTCGGTTTACCATGTGCTCAGCTCCATGGCACCAGTCGTGCGGATCGAGCCAAACGACAACCAAGCTCTGTTAATGTTTGACAATGCCCGCAAAGATTTGGAAGATAATGGATGAATTACCTTCGTGAAACGATTTGAGGGTTTTAACCTCTGTGTAGAATGGGAGTTTCCCATGACCTTCGATGGCTGTAGTGCCAAGGTGGGCGACATACAATTGGAAATTGATGAGAAATTTATCAGTCTTGCCACAGGGTTACCTGCCATTGGACAACGTTGGTTCAAGAATTGCAAGGTCGAGGAGGTCCCATGGACACTGTTGTTCCTCTCGCGCAAAGTCATATCTTGTGACAGAGGTATGCCCATCTCTGCACTCAAACCACGATGGCACGATACTTTGATGATAATCAAACAGTTTGTGACCTGTGAAGGTCGATACGGACTTGTGTTTCTCTACCACCTGCGTTTGCTAATGAATTTTATGGGATACTCGTTAAATATGCCCTTTTACTTTCATCGTAGCCTATATAAAATGTCGAAAAGGTTCAAAAGGCAGCAGGCTGACAGTAGCCTGTTCCACCATGGGCTCATTAAACTTATCGTTGTTTATCATTTGAGTTTGCATGGTGATAGCTGGGAAACATTCGTAACTCAGAATGGTTTCGAGGACGCAAACCCTATACAGGTTGGCAAGTCTGTGGTGAGTGAATTCATGGTTGTGCCCCCCATGCCCTTCCATATCCTATTGCCTGCTCCTAAGCCTTCGGCCTACCCTCCTATCGACTTACCAGACGTTGGAACTAAGAAGCCCGAGACTATTAAAAAGCCTATGAGAAGAAAACCCAAGGCAAACCCTACTGCTAATGCCAAGGGAAAAAGGAACGCTAGGCTCATTTCAAGGATGGCAAGGAACAAACCTAAACCCCCTGCCAAGTCAAACCCTATCGTCCTCATTGAGGATTCCGATTCTAAAGTTGAATGTTTTTTAGCGGATGAGTACCCGTGCTCACAGGGTTTATGCCCCGAACCACCGTATGATTTCGTGACGAATATTCCCCCCTTCTTAAAAGATAATCCTAGCTACCCTGGTATCAAAATGCCTAACGAAACCCTCAATCACATATCCAAACCCTCGCCTGCTCTTTCAAAACCCACACAGTCTCCCTATGACCAGTGCGACTTATGGTTGGAACGATGTTACATTGATGTTCCCATACTCCAATCGAAAATTCGATCACTGGAAGATCAAATTGCAGTGCTAACTAGTCAAAGAGCCAAGCTCCAAGCAACTGATAAGAAGCAGAAGACAACAAGCTCCATCCTTTTCAAAAACGTTGAATCAGCCACTGCCATTGTCAATTCTAAATTGGCATGATCAAGTCGTCTCGTCGTTGTGCAGGTATGATTTTAATATCGTTTTTTTTGTGAATAATCAAGGTTGATATAATGATTTGAATTCTATTTTTAAATAACTCAGTCACTCATCTAAATGACTCTGTCATTCGGTGATCATCCTGTACATGGTTTCGTTTTGATAAAAATAGAAGGAATTTCGATGTGATATACGATTTGCTCATATATTTTTATTGGATTTGAATGTTTATTCGTTTGGATTTCATTTGTTGAGTCTGTTTGAGTGAAGTAACGAAATTAATGGTGTGTTTTCAATACAATTCGTTTTGTATCCACTCCTCACGGGAAGTTCCATACTCAATTTAGAATACGATTGTGCTCGGATTCGATCTTGTATGATTCGTATGTTGTGTTTGGCAAATGATTTCGAGAGTGTAGTTGTTATGAGATGCTGTGTCATAAGGTTTTCCAAATCATGAGTACCACTCTGTTCAAAATAATTTGGAAAGAAACACTTTGTTTTTATAAAAAATGATCTCATTATACCTGTGTGAATGCGCTCGAATCGTGGGATGTTTTTGATTCGTAATCACTATGTTGAAACCTCTTCTGTTCGATTCACTTCTATTCTGACTGGATTATGAGTTGGCAAGATTGTTTTGTGAATTGGGCTCGTGTTTCTTTGTTTGATTTGTAAAACAAATTGATCGACATTCGTTACTCCTGTCAAATCCGATTTTAATTCATTACCAAATGAACGATTCTGACCAAAGTCAAAACAATCTTGTTTTCCCAATTCGTGGTAACAAATTACGAATTCTGTGGCTAATCAATCGATCCTGTTACGATTTTATTTCAATTCATTTTCGCGCCATTTTGAATTAATTTGTGGCTATGTCAACACAGTGATAACGATTTGATAACGATCTTGTTTGGCTCCGATCGTATCCCTTTCTAATAGGATAGCATAACAATTGTACGTGATTTGTTTTGATTGTGATTGATATCACGCGATTTCACTATGTTGGGATTATGGTTCTGTTCATTCGATGTTATGGTGACACAAGAAATAGAGTATGACTATCTTTGTGATCATTCAATTGATTTGGATCCTGTTTGATTTCCAATTGCATAACAAATTCAAATTAAATGATTCGTTTTTTAAATGGCTATTGGATGTCAATTAAATTGAAATCTTTTAAAAGATTTTTGATTAATTTCAATGTTGATTCTGTACCTTACTTAGACTAGCTACAGAATCAGATGATTTTGTAGGTAGTCTATAGAATTAAATTTTCTATCATTTTATTAATAAAAGATTCTTCTAATTTGTTCATTTTTGTCCTTTTCAGGTGAATTCGAATTGCATGGGATTTGATGGACAGTCTAGAGGATATTTGGATGTTCTACTTTTATTTTAGTTTCCTAGTTTAGACAACTTTGGGATGTTTTCCCAGATTTTATGTAAACAGTTTTATAACTTCCACAGGGAGGTTTTACCCTGTGGAAAAACTTATAAATACTTATTATTTTGTGTAATAAGGATCATCCTCATTCGTGGGAGAACAAGGATATGGATTTATAATACAAACAAAGACAAAAGTTGATGTTCTACTTGAGCTTTTGTTTTTCATAATATCAATCTTTTGTTTCATGTTTATGCTTATCAATTTGCACTTGGTCAATGACTACTTTAGCTATCTTAGTCTTCTGCAAAGTGATATGATTTAATTAATATGATCCATGTCTGACTTCTTTCAAAATTCAAAACACAGCAATTACTTGATTCAGTTCGTGAATGACAGATTTCTCTTCTTCATCAATTGAATTATTTTGTAAAAGTCTTTGCATATAGGTTTACCTAATTGTTAAGATTTATAAACTATATGATTGTTGTGATTTTTATGTCTTGTTTGTCCTGTAAACAAACTTAAAGAGCATTGCAGCTATCATTTACGAGAAGCTTCTGGATTATTCGGTGCGGGTTTCCTCCCTCCAATCAGCTTAGAAGATCATCATACACAGGACAAACCTGGAGCGTTTCCAGGTCAGTTTGTCATTTATTTTTGTTAATTTGTTTAGTGTATTTATTAATAGTTTAGTTATATATATGTTCAGTTAGAATTGTAGTTAGAATTAGTATATTAGTAATTTAATTTAGTTAGTTTTGTTTTATTTCTTGTTCATAAAAATTATAAAATCAACAAAAACATCTCTTGCTGTCTTAGGGCAGAATATAACGAGTTTTTCATGTTTTATTCAAATCTGTGAATTCTAGATATTGTATATTTTGTGAATAAGTTATATTTCAGTTAGTAGTTAGTGTAGTAATAATTAGTAGTTTGTATATATATAGTTATCTAGATTAGTTTAGTTTGTTTTAATAATTTGTTTTAATTAGATTAGTGTATTAGTTTGTTTTATTTAGTGTTAGTTAGTTTAGTTTGTTTTATTTAGTTTTAGTTAGATTAGTTAGTTTAGATTAGTTTTCGTTTGTTTTCTTAGGAGCTTAGATTGGCTAACGGAGCTGCTAAACCCATCAGGGTGGTTCATCCCAAACGGCTTGGGTTATTAGACAACCTCGGACTGGTTCCACTCTCTCAGTTGACGGACGGTCGTTTTTGCCCGTCAACAGGTTGAAAAGGATTAGATTTCTATATTAGTGATTCAGCCCCCCTCTCAGTAATCCAACAATAGTTATCGGAGCCAATTCCTTTAGAAATCAATTTAATCACTGAAAGGTAGATCATGGAGAGAAACAACTTGTATAAAAATGGAATACCACAATTTGATGGAAAAAAGTATGCAACTTGGAGCATAAGGATGAAGACATATATACAGGCACAGGGATTTGAAATTTGGAAATCAATTGCAGATGGATACACAGTACCAACAGTTCTCCCAACAAATGAGAAAGCAATGAAACTCGGTCAGAATAATTCCAAAGCCACAGATGCACTTCTGAATGGTCTTGGTGAAACAATATTCACCAAAGTTGCACATTGTAAATCCGCTAAAGATATTTGGGACAAACTTTGAAATATTTATGAAGGAGTTTCAAAAGTCAAAGCAGCAAATCATCAAACTTATAGAGGTCAGTTTGAACAAATAAAGATGAAGGAAGATGAAAATATTGCAACTTACTTCTTACGAGTTGATGAAATAGTAAATGCAATCATGGGATTGGGAGAATAAATTCAAGAATCTGTAATTGTTCAAAAGGTACTAAGATCTATTCCTATGAGATTTGACCCTAAGATATCAACACTAGAAGAAAGAGCAGATCTAAACTCAATAAGCATGGACGAACTACATGGAATCTTCATAGCATATGAAATGAGAACTGAACAACAAAATCCAGATGTAAAAGAAGCATCTTTCAAAGCATCCAAAAGATAAGAGCAAAAGGGAAAGCAACAAGAAAAATAACATAGTAGCAATAGTGACGTCTCGAAAGATGATGAAGCAGTGGCCAACTTTGTCAAAATATTGAACAAGGGAATCAACGATAGGTATAGAGGTAAGCTTCCTTTGATTTGTTTTAATTGTGATGGTATTGGTCATTTTGCTAACAAATGTCCTCATAAGAAAAAGAGAAATGATGAAGGTTACTCAAAAAGAAAATAAACATATAAAGGAAAGAGAACCACAAAGAAAGTTTTCAGGAAAAGCTTATGAACCAAACAGACATCTCATCATCAGATGAAGATGAAGTCAGTGACAATGAGACAAAAAGAGTTCTATTCATGGCAGTAGAAGACTCTGATAAAGAAGACTCTGAAGAAGTGGAATAAGAATATGAAGAAGTCGAAGAATAAATTGAAGAGGTAGAAGTTGACAACCGAGAGGAATTGTGTAGTGCCAGAGAAGTTATCAAAAGAGGAAAGAGGAAAAACAAGAAGCTACAAGCAGAACTAGACAAGAAAGAAGACACTGAGGAATTAGAATAAATTATCGCAAATTTGAAGGTTCAAATTGAAGAAGATAAAAGAATTGAAGAAGCACTCAAAGAACATCTAGAAGGAAGAGACAGGATCATTGAAAATTTGGAAGCAGAGATTGTCACATTAATAAAGGATATTCAAAATAAAAATATGTATAATAACTCAAAAGTTTTGAATGATATTATCAACAATCAAAGGCCTAATCATGACAAGTCTGGACTTGGATACAATCAGACAGAAAATGGATCAAGCTACAAAACAACAGAACAAGAAACATATCCAAAAAGCTATGCAGAAACAATCAAAGGGGATATGAAGGTCTACAGATAAAATTACAGGGACAGTCCTCCACCGAGAAGATTCAGATTTCAGAATCAACGATCGATAGAAACATATAGGTCTCAGGAAGAAGAAGGATTCATAAGAGCACCTCCTTTCAGACGATCTTCAACTCCCAGGTATCATACTATCTTTTTTGGTTTTTGTTATGCATGTAATAATTTTGGACATAAAGATGTGAATTTCAGAGCTAACAAAAGGCACATAAACAACCTTGAAAATCATACACAAAAGGGTTATCCAAGAAGGCCTAGTGAAACACAGAGAAGAAGTTACAACATGTTTGAATCATTAAGCACTGAAGTGGAATGCTACAAGTGTAACAACTTTGGACACATGGCCAAAGATTGCAGAATGACAATCCCTCCTAGAGAACCACAACAAAAAAACAACAATCACAGATAGGAACCTCAGAAAAGGACATGGATAAGAAAGAATAATTAGTACAACAATGAAGAATGCACACTCGCTCTACAAGCTAAGCAGAAGAAACACGGTTGGTATGTTGACAGTGGCTATTCAAAACACATGACATGTGATAGAGACATGTTTCTTACCTTAATAAAGGAAAGAGATTGATCAGTCTCCTTCAGAAATGTTGATTCAACTAAAATCATTAGAAAAGGAACAGTCATAATTGGGAACAAGAATACAAAGGTAGAAAATGTTCTACTAGTAGAATATATGAAACATAATTTTCTAAGTGTGAGTCAAATGTGTGACCAAGGTCATAAAGTTACTTTTGATTCACAAAAGTATGATATAAGAAAAGAATGTTCAAGAAAATTGATTGCTACATATGCGATAACTTCAAGAAACATATATGTTTTAAGTGAAATTGGAAATGAAAAGTGTTGTCTAGGAAAGGAATATGAAAGTTGTCTATGGAACAAAATAATGGGTCACATACATTTTGATAACCTTGTCAAATTCAACAAAAGAGAAGCAGTCAAAGAAATTCCCCAGATCACGAAACCAACCAACACTTTATGCAAGCATTGTCAACAAGGAAAGCAAATTCCTATTCTCCCCACACAAAACCCCACATTCATGCAATACAAAGGTGTAAATGAGATTTGGTGACACTACCTTAATTCCTTCATTTGATGTCGATCCCTTTTCTTTCACTCGCTCTTTGATTGCAAGCCTCCTCCTAAAGATGACCTGCATTCACACATGAACAAACAAAAAGCTGCGAGCATGCATTTCATATACTAATTGTTGGGTTAGTTGTGACAATATCATAAAATAAATATTCAACTTGAACACATGATATGGAGAGACAGGAAAAGTATTCCTTTTTGTATTAATCTTCACAAGAGTAAAATTTACAATATGTGGATGGAACTGCTCCTTGAACGTAGTCCTGGGCTCCTCTTCACAATGCACCAACTACTCAACCTCACAATGCAATTGCGGGAAATTGGAGCAAAGGAGGGATAAATTTGGGCAGAGTTTCTATACTCTTATTTCTCCTTTCAAATGGGACCCCTACCCCTTATTTTATAGGCTAGAAGGAGCTCGGTATTTGGTCAAGTGATTGGCCATGCATGGTCAAAAGGTTTAGTTAACTTACCCAAAACTGCATGTTTCGTCGGCAACTTTTCGTTTTTTGTGCTTTTGTAGGTACACATGGGTTGTAGTGGGTCAGCTAGAGTGTACATGCAGGATGTAGTGGGTCAACAAGAGTGTACATGCGGGTTGTAGTGGAGCAGGGTGCATGTACTTTTAAAAAGGGTGTTTTTAAGAAGAGTTGTTCAGTACTAGCTTGGCAAAGAAGGAATATGAGATGGCCTGATGCCAGGTAAGCATGTATGGTGAAAATTAGGGTTATAACAGATGCCCCCTAATGTGTGAGGTCAGAAGAGCATCTAATGGCTGCAATACATTATTAGTCTTTATCAGCATACCAAACCAGTGAGCCCAGGGACCAGAATTCGGGAGGAGCCATCTGCAAAATAACAATTGTCTCACCAAGGCGGGCAAATCCATGCTCGAGATGAAATAAAATCATGGCTACCAATCAAATACACTGTATATCCATGTCATTGTTGGTCACTATAATTGCTTATTTAATTAAACAATCAAGTGCTACATAAATTGTCAACCCAGGGAAGTCTGTTTATTTCAAAGGTAATCATGCACTATATATGCTCAATCTCAAAAGCAACCTAGAGTTGT
>SNQJ01S0211277.1:1053-16102 GCA_010110895.2 Picea sitchensis | reverse complement strand
TGAAGGGAAATGAGTTGGCCTGATGCCAGGTAAGCATGTGTGGTGCAATTTAGGGTTATAACAAGTCCATAAATCTCGTGGATTCTTGTCATCCAACGTTGATGAGGGTGATATGTTGACCATGTAACATGTAGTACCCACTGCCTCTGCCCAACATTCTTTCCCTAACCCGACGCCACTAAGAATGCACCTTGCTTTTTCCATCAACGTCCCGTTCATCATTTTTGCAACTCCATTCTGCTGAGGTGTATATGGAGTAGTCTTCTGCCTTGCTATACCACACTTCTTACAGAATTCTTCAAATTCATTCCCACATAACTCTCCACCATTATCTGTCCTCAACACCTTAATTCTTTTCTCTGTTTGATTCTCAACAAGAACCTTAAACTCTTTAAACCTGTCAAAGACTTCAGATTTCTTCCAGAGGAAATATATCAAATTATTCCTTGAGAATTAATCTATAAATGAGACATAGTACACAGATTTTCTGAATGATGGGACCGACACAGGTCCAAAAACATCACTGTGAACTAGTTGTAAAATTTCTTCTGCCCTCGTTGCACCAGAGGGGAATCTTACTCGATTTGGCTTCCCATATACATAATTTTCACAAAAATCAAAATCCAGAGAGAAATTAGACATACCTTCAACCATACCTTTATTGTGTAGTAGTCGAAGACCCTTCTCTCCGATATGCCCCAATATTTGATACCACAACATAACCTTTTCTCTAGAGATTGTAGCAGTTCTTTCTTCTTCAACTCCAATATCAGGAACAATGGAACTATTACACCCATCACTAATATTTCTTCCTTTCAGCTTATAGAGAGTTCCAAACCGAACTCCCTTCAACAACACCATAGCTCCTCGAACCAACCTGCAAGTTTCCTTTTCAAATATTGTTTTTACCCTTGCATCATCCATTTTGCTTACAAAAACCAAATTTCTGGCCAATCCTGGAATGTGGAGAACACCATGTAGTGTTCTAATCCTTCCATCTATGAGCCTCAACTTGAATTTTCCTTGACCTATGATTCTGGTTGTTGAGTCATCACCTAGGAAAACATTACCTCCATCATACCTTTCATATTCACAGAACCACTCTCGGTGGGGAGTCATATGAAAGGATGCACCTGAGTCAACCAACCATGCCTCATGATCGACATGTGTGCTTGAAGAAGCCAAGTACACATCCCCTCCTTCTTCCTTGGAGGTCTTTTCTTTTGTAGAAGGAGATCCATCAGATGCCTTTTTTTTCTCAACTTTGGATCTACATTGCTTCTTGTAGTGCCCTTCTTTTCCACATCTCCAACATACATTTACAAATTTTTTGGGAGATTCAAATCTACCCTTAGACTTAGATCTCCCACTTGAGAACTTAGATCTATTTCTTTCTTGGGAGCGTCCTCTTGCAAATAATGCATGTGCTCTGTCCTTCCATATTCTTTTGTCTCATCTCCTCCGATAACAAGGATGAGACCACTTCATCAAACTTCAAGGCAGTTGTATTACTACCTATGGCCACAACCAGACTATCCTATGAGTCTGGTAAAGAACACAATAAATTAATACACTTATCTTCATTTGAAATTTTAATCTCAACATATACTAACTGACTTACCAAAGTATTGAAGGCGTTCAAATGCTCTTCCACCGAGTCTCCATCTCTCATCCTCAACTTATACAACTTCTTTCTCAGGAATAATTTATACTACGAACTTAGACTGATACAACTTCCCCAACTTATCCCATAAATCCTTGGCTGTAGCTTCCTTTGACACATTCAGTAATACTAAATCTGAGAGACACTGTCAGATTGTGCTCTTCACCTTCCAATCCAAAATTTTCCAGTCATCTACTGAAGTTCCTATAGGTGCAGTACCTATATATACCGTGATCCACTAATCTATGTCCACCAACAAATCTTCCATCTTGAGCTTCCACAACTCAAAACTTTTCCCATTAAACTTCTCGATCCTCCATTTTCGAATTGCTCGCCATTTCTTTTCACYTGAAAAATCAATATCACAACTCTCCCACTATAACAAGGCTTATCACAGTCCCAAGCCGAAACCTTGACCAAAAATGCATCCCCATGAAGCCAACAAAAGCTCTGATACCAAATGTAGATTTTAACCTTGTACAATATTTACTGCAAACATATTTTCAGTAAAAGAACATAAAAGATACAATGGAAAATACAAACATTACACAGAGATTTTTTCCCCTGGAAACCCAAATCGRGAAAACCAACATATTCTATATTCATTCATAGTAATACATTGTTTACAATACAATATACATATAGGAGCCAACAACATCCAAAACCCTAACTCAATGACTTGGATTAGTCAACAACCCTAATTCCTTAACCAGAAATAGAAAACCATCGACAAAAACCATGTGCCGAAAAACCGCCCAACAATGGACACGAAAATCAAGGCAACACAAAAAAAGAGGCAAAAATGCGACACATTTCCCAGTGCATCCAACACAACATATACACTACTACTCGTGCAAATAATATAACACATACCCAACATCAACTTTTCTCACCACCAGAGAATTCAATCGACAGTCCTTTAGAGCCAAATGATCAGAATGAATGAATATCATGAGGAGTGTCGAATACAATCATTAATTCCCCCAGCCAGATCATATATCGTAATTATCCCAACCCAATCGAAAACGATTCAAAGGAAACTCTAGCCCCAATCTCTTTCTACACTGAAAAGGATGGCCTCTCTCAGTCCATGAAGCCGAAAAAGCTTGGAAAAAAGAGACATAGATATCCTCTGAAACTTCTGAAACCTCTCTCTCTCATGAACCTAAGAAAAGGATCTCACTGTCTGAATCAGCTCTCGCAGTCAAGAAATCCAAGTGCATCATGGAAAAAAGAGGGAAAGTAAAAATGGTAGTCGACCAAGATATTCAATAATGCTGAGAGGGGGGGATGAATTAGTATTAGGCACTTTTTACCATTTTTAACCACAACATGTAAACATTAAGTTATCAACAATTTATCACTTATGATTTCATTCTAGATAGCATATACATATAACCACAGATACACAGTACACAAGAATTTTAAGTGAAAATCCAAATGGGAGAAAACCATGGAACGATTTTTAATGTATCAGAAGATTACATCCACCGAAAGCACCAACTTCCAAAAATTCTCCAACACCAAATAGAAGGAGGCACCAACCCCCTAGTTTAAAGGCTCCAACCTGAAGGAAGCTACAACTCCCTAAATTCTCCAACTTCAACTGAAAAGAGGCTCCAACCCCCTTTCCTTGCCCCTTCCTTCCTCCCTTAAATATAAATAAGAGAATCAACATGTCACTGTTAATGTCACTAATATTGATACATCATCGTCATCAAAATTTGTTCAACCCCAATAACCACATAAATCTCATTCCAAGATCTCCAAAATGTCCCCCAAATCATATGCCCAAAATCACCAAGATATGCCTCAAGCATGTACCAAAACCTCTAAGATGTGCCTCAAATACATATAGAAAAACATGAATTTCATCATGTGAAAACCCAAGTGCTTGAGATCTCAGATCATCAAACCTTCCTCAACTTCAACATCAAGAAAACAACATCTTCTTCAAACCCTTCCTCAACCTCATGGGATTGGACTGGGCAACGAGCGGGGCCTCGCATGATGAGTCTTGGAAAACTAGTGGGGTCCTTGCGGGACACCCTATACTTGACCCACGTGGGTCACCTCAGATAGGGTTTCCCGAAAACCCTTCTCACATATGCATCTCCGAGAACTCCATCCTTCGCACAACTCCACTACGTCACTTGCTCTAAGAGATCACAACCTTCCTTAATGAAAATAAGAGGCTCTTGATGTGTATTTATATTCTTCCAAGTACCTACTTTACTTGTCTTTAGGGCTGACCTATAACTTCTTGTTTGCAAACATTTTTCTCCTTTACTTGATTTTGGGGCCAACTTATAACTTCTTGTTTGCAACTGTTTAGGGGAAAATTTTACACCATCATCTTTAGGAGGGCATATCTCCTCAATCATGAGGAACCATGTGGCGTTTGACCTACCGTTTGAAACAACTTGATGAGGATTGCCAATCCATAGAGGTATTGCATGCACTTGCAATGTCCTTCATACTCTTTTTCTCCAATCAACTCTGGGCTCCATGACCATGCCTCTATGGCTTCCTAACCATATTTTCAAGGCTTCTTGACCATACATTGTAACTTCTTTTCTTAAAAACTAGGGTTTCTTATAGTATTCTTCAAAGAATTTTCTCATGAGGGCCATGCTTAGAGMTACACCATGAGGRGACCAYTTTGGAGACTCCTTCAAATAAACCCATCACTTATAGGGCTTYTGGACCTGCTTCGGGGCTTCTTCTAGGGTTGACATCAATTACAASCAATTTTCCAACCATCTCCCCCCTTGGAATTGATGGCAACACTCATACTCCCCCTGTGATCATTGATCCCCCTGTCTTCATGATTTTGATCTTTCTCTCCCCCTTTAACATCAATGGCCAAGGGTATCTCCCCCTGATGATTTTTCTCCCCCTGTCTTCTTTGCAAAATGTCATGTGGATCAATGTGGGGCAGGAACTATTCCCAGTTTCCATCGAAAATACTCAAAGGTCTCCCTTGGGAGAGGTTTGGTGAAGATATCTGCAATTTGTTCTTTTTTTCCACTGTATTCCAACTTGATATTCTTTTATGTGACTTGTTCCTGTATAAAGTGGAACTTGATAGAAAAATGTTTTGTTTTGGAATGCATCACTGGATTTTGGAGATGCTTATAGCACTAGTATTATCACATCATATTGAAATAGGCTCGTCATATTTTACTTGTTTGTCTTACATGGTTTGCTTCATCCAGAGGACATGAGTGCAACATGCCACTGTTGCAATATATTCTACTTCTGTTGTGGAAGAGGATACCGAAGGTTGCTTCTTGCTGAACCAGGACACCAAACAATCACCCAAGTAGAAGGTGCTCCACTGGTACTTCTTATATCATCAATGTTTCTTGCCCAATTTGCATCTATGTAGGCAACCATAGTCATATGATCCCCTTTCAGATACCACAATCCAAACTATGTTGTTCCTTTGATATATTTAAAGATCCTCTTTACTGCCATAACATGGGTTTCCTTCGGTGTTGCTTGAAATCTTGCAACATGTCCAACTTCTTGCATCACATTTGGTCTTAAGGTAGTCACACAAAGTAGGTTGCCAATCATCTATCTATAGAGTCTATGATCTGCTTCTTTAGATTCATCATCTTTGCTCAACTTGCAACCAATCACCATAAGAATACTTACAGGTTTGCAATCTTCCATTATGAAATTCTTTAACATTTCTTTGATGTACTTGGTTTGGGAGATGAAAATACCTTCATCTAACTGAGATATCTGAATTCCCAAGAAGAAAGTCAACTCACCAAGTAGAGACATTTCAAACTCACTCTGCATGTCTTTGGAAAAATTCTAACTCAACATGTCATCATCACTTCTAAAGATGATGTCATCCACATATACTTAAATGATAAGTATATTGTCTTGATCCACTTTTATGTAGAGATTTCTATCTACATTTCCCTTTTTGAATCCTTGTTGATGTAAGTACTTGTCTAGTCTTGAATACCAAGCTCCAGGGGCTTGTTTGAGTCCATACAAATCTTTCTTCAATCCACAAACACAATCTTCCCTTTCTGATAGTAGAAACCCTTCTGATTGTTTGGTGTAGACTTATTCTTATAATTCACAACTTAGAAATGTTGATTTTACGTCCATATGATAGAATCTGATTCTTTTGGAATATGCATAGGCTAAGATCATTCTAATTGCTTCCATTATGGAAATAGGAGAAAAGGTTTCTTCAAAATCTATTCCTTCAGCTTGAGCATATCCCTTGCATACTAACCTTGCTTTGTTTCTGGTTACCTATCCATCTTCATTTAGTTTGTTTCTAAATGCCCATTTTGTACCAATCATGCTTTTGTCTTTAGGTTTTGGAACGAGTTCCCATGTCTCATTCTTATCTATTTGATTTAGCTATTCTTCCATGGACTTGATCCAATGTTTATCATTGTTGTCTTCCTCAAATCTACTTGGTTCAACCGTGGATAATAATGCTAGATGTCTTTGTTCTAGTGTATGTGTTGGTTTGCTTCTTCGGGTTTATATTCCTGCATTTTTATCCTCAATAATTTGTTCCAGTGGATGATTCTTCTAACACCAGCATTTAAGTGTCTTAGAAGGTCTCTAGAGATATTGTTGATGGTCTTTTGTTTCTTCTTACTCTGCTTCTGGTTGCTTCTTTTCTAGTTCCTCTTCTAATAATTCTTCTTCTTTTAGTTCTTCTTCTGCTTCCTACTATTTTGAATTTTTTCTTTCTTCTCTGGTCTTCAACACATTTGTTTCATCAATATTTACATTGATGCTTTCCACTATTTTGTTGAGTATTAGGTTGTATCATTTGTATGTCTTGATTTTCCTTGAGTATCTAACCATTATGCCTTCATCAACCCGAGATTCAAATTTTACAATCTTATTATCTTCTCTTTTTATGTAAAATTTGCTTCCAAACACTTAAAAGTGCTCGACATTTGTCAGTCTTCCCTTCCATAGTTCACATGGAGTCTTGTCATTGCTACTTCTAAGCATTTATCTGTTCAAGATATGATCGAATGTATGTACTACTTGCACCCAAAATATATCACCCAACTTGGAATCTTTCAACATGGTTCTGTCCATTTCCTGTATAGATTTGTTCTTCCTTTCAATGACTCCATTTTTCCGAGGTGCCCTAGCTGTTGAGAAATGCCTTTTTATTCCATGTTCTTCACATAAATCCATGAATTTTTTTGATGTGAACTCACCTCCATTACGTGATCTCAAGTACTTGATTTTCAAATCTGTCTCCATTTCAACCATCTCTTTGAATATCCTAAAACATTTGAATGCCTCAAACTTTTTCTTGAGAAAACAGACTCGAGTCGTTCTTGTATAATCATCAATAAGTAGCATGAAGTATTATTTTCCATTAAGCCCTTTTGTTCTCATCGGTCTGCATAGATCGATGTGTAAAATCTCCAATGGTTTTGTTGTAGAGTATTCCTTTGTCCTGAACTCAATTCTTGTTTATTTTCCATGTTGATAGCGTTTACAGATAGTGTTTGTTGGCTTTTAAATTTCAGGCATTTCTCTTACCGCTTCCTTTCTACTAATTTTGACAAGATTGTCAAAGTGAATATGGCTCATTCTTATGTGCCAAATCCAACTTTCATATTCCCTTCCCAAGCAACATATTTCCTTTCCAATCTCATTTAAAATGTATATGTTGTTTGGAGTCCTTACTGTTTTCACCACCAATCTGCTCGGTCCTTCTTTCCTTATCTCACATTTTTTTGAGTTGAATAGAAGTGTGTGTCCCTGGTCACACTTGACTCACACTTAGCATATTATGCTTCATATTTTCGACAAGTAGGACATTTTATGCCATGCCATCTTTTCTTCCAAGCTTAATTGTGCCCTTTCCTATAATTTTGGTTGAGTTATCATTGCCAAACGAAACTGATCCATCTCTTTCTTTCTTTACATTTACAAATTTGTCCTTGTCCTTTGTCATGTGCTTTGAACAACCATTGTCAATGTACCAATCACTTTTTCTGCTTTGGGCTTGTAGAGCAATCAAACATTCTTCAATGCTCAGTTTATCCTGCTTCCTTTTCCATATCCTTGATTGTCCTTTTACATGACTGTTAAAATCCTACTTCCATTCCCTTGGAGGAACAATCAACATGCAATCTTTGGCTATGTGTCCAAAATTGTTGCACATGTAGCATTCTACTTCATTATTTAATGAGCCAAAACTGTTATAGTTTCTATTATAATATTCATGAGGTTTTATGAGATAATTATTCTAGAGTAGCCTCCATAGTTGCTTATGTTCTTAACATAGGCTCTACAATTTATAGCCTTGTGCCCAATTTTTTCACAGGAATAACATAATCCAAGAAAGATAGTTTGGTACCTAAGTGTGGGAGATATTATAGGTGGTGCAACTCTTATGTAATCTTCTTCTCGAGTCCTCTCCATTGTTGGTTGTCGATTCTGCGTTCCTCCAATTGGCTGATATTCTTCTTGAATGATATCCATTGCCTGAATATTCTCCTTTGAAGGCTTGCATTCTTCTTTCTTGATGGGACCTTTGATGACTTCTGCATAACTCTTTTGTTCTACTTCCTTTTATGTCGTTATGGAGCTTGATCCCTTCTTAGTATGAGTTTGTTTGTATCCTAGTCCAGACTTGTCATAGCATGGCCTTTAATTGTTGATGATTTCATCCAATATTTTGGTGTTGTTGCCAAAGTTCAGCCAACCATCCTTCTTCTAAATTTCCTTTCTTAGTGATATTATTTCAACTTCCAAAGATTCGTTTATTTTCTGCTTTTCTTCCAACTGTTTCTTGAGTGTTTCTTCAATCACTTTGGCTTCTTCCAGCTGAACCTTTAGATTTATGATAATTTGTTGGACTACTTCATAATTTTTATTAGGGTTTTGAGAACCCTCATTTAGTTTGATCAATTATTCCTTTAGGGACTTGTTTTTCCTCCTTTCCCTCTTTAGATCACTTAAAGCACTGATTAGTTCTACCTCTAGATCCACTTTGCCTTCTTCGTAATATTCTTTGTCATTTTCAAGAGTTCCTTTCTGAGTTTCCATTTCCATAAAGAGCACTCTTTCTGAGTCACTGTCACTATCATTATCCTCATCAGATGCGGAACTATCTTCTCTTGAGTAGAGACTTTTCTTTGATTTCTTTTCTTGTCTCCTTTCTTATATTTCTTTTCTTTCTTGGGAAATTCTTCTTCATCACTATCTAAATTCTTAGCATAAGGACATTTGGAAGAAAAATGACCAATTTTGCCACAATTAAAGCACTTTAAGGGAATCTTACCTTTGTACTTGGCAATTCCTTTCTTCAACGTCCTCACAAAGTTGGCCATTTCTTCGTCTTCATCTGAATCACCGTTGCATCTAAAGCTTGACTTTGAATTTTGATTATTCTTTCTTGTCTTCTTGGATGCTTTGAAAGTTTCTTCCTTCTTGGATGGATTATCATGTCCTGTTCTCATCTCATAAGTTGTAAGTATTCCATGTAGCTCGTTCATGCTCAACGTAACAATATCTGCTCTTTCTTCTAGGGCTGAAATCTTAGGATCAAATGTCATAGGAAGAGACTTTAGTACCTTTTGAACAATTACCAAACCTTTAATTTCTTCTCCTAATTATTTAATATTGTCCACTATTTCATCAAATTGCATAAAATAAGTTGCAATATCTTCATCTTCCTTCATTTTCAGTTGTTTAAATTGACCTCTATAAGTTTGAAGCTTGGTCCCCTTGACTTTGGCATCTCCTTCATAAACATTTTGAAGTTTGTCCCAAATTTCCTTTGCAGAGTCGCAATGCATAACCTTGACATATACTGAATTAACCGGGCCACTTAGAATAACATTCGTAGACATTGAATTATTTTCACACAATTTCTTTTCATCTTTATCTATTGGGGGGGAGGTAGGTGCCTTGTATATGTTTACTACTGCTAGTCAGACATCAAATCCTTGTGCTTGCAAAAAAAAATTCATCCTTCTGCTCCAGAAGACATAGTTCTGACCATCAAACACTAGCGTTCCATTCTTAGTGCAATCCATGATCTACCTTCCAATGGTTACATTGTGTCTGAAGGACCTGATCTAATACCAATTATTGGAATATTCAATAATACTGAGAGTCGAGGGGGTGAATCAATATTAGGAACTTTTTACCATTTTTAATCACAACATGTAAACATTAAGTTATCAACAATTTATTGCCTATGATTGCATTCATGATATCATAAACATATAACCACAGATACATAGTACACAAGAATTTTACGTGGAAACCCAAATGGGAGAAAACCACGAAACAATTTTTAATGTATCAGAAGATTACATTCACTGGAAGCACCAACTTCCAAAAATTCTCCACCACCAACTTGAAGGAAGCACCAACCCCCTATTTTACAGGCTCCAACCTGAAGGAAGCTACAACTCCCTAAATTCTCCAGCTTCAACTAGAAGGAAGCTCCAACCCCCTTTCCTTGCCCCTTCCTTACTCCCTTAAATATAAATAAGAGAATCAACTTGTCACTGTTACTGTCACTAATATTGATACATCATCATCATCAAAACTAGTTCAACGCCAATAACCACATAAAGCTTATGCCAAGATCTCCAAAATGTCCCCCAAATCATATGCCCAAAATCACCAAGATATGCCTCAAGCATGTACCCAAACCTCCAAGATGTGTCTCTAATACATATAGAAAAACATACCTTTCATCATGTGAAAACCCCAATGCATGAGATCTTAGATCATCAAACCTTCCTCAACTTCAGCATCAAGAAAATAGCATATTCTTTAAACCCTTCCTCAACCTCACAGGACTAGACTGGGAAATGAGCGGGGCCTTGCATGACGAGTGTTGGGCAACCAACAAGGTCCTCGTGGGACACCCTATACTTGACCCGTGGGGGTCACCTCAGATAGGATTTCTCGAAAACCCTTCTCACATCTATAGCTCCGATAACTCCCTCCTTAGCACAACTCCACTACTTCACTTGCGCTAAGAGATCACAAGCTTCCTTAATGAAAATGGGAGTCATCAGGTCTCCTGCTTCTTTTTAGTCAATGACATATTAAATAAAAGAGAGGTGAAGATTCATCTGAATAATTTCATCGTTCGTTTATAGAAGACATTCAACTTCTTATTCAACAATAACCACATGACAACCACAACTCATATTAGGAAGATCAATGCATAACTTTTTATTTTTGGTAAAATTTCATGTAATTACTATGGAAAATCCACCGAAATTATAGGATACTAGTTCAGGCCAATGTATGTTTTGTATTTATGGAGCTTGTGGAAAACGTTTTCCACTCTTCAGATGTTTTTATACTAGGTGAACATAGAAAATGTTTTTGATGTTCTTTATGTCAGAAGTGGAAGTGAAAAATGTCAATGAGATAGAAGATTATAGATTCTATATATTAGCTTTCCATCAGCCCTGAGGCAGAACAATGATGCTGATACATATAGTATGTAAATTTTCTCTTCGGATGATAAATTTATGCTTTTTTCCAAGGAAAAAAAGTTAAAATTAAAATTAAAGGCTCTTGATGTGTATTTATATTCTTCCAAGTACCTCCTTTACTTGTCTTTAGGGTCAACCTATAACTTCTTGTTTGCAATCATTTTTCTCCTTTACTTGATTTTGGGGCCAACTTATAACTTCTTGTTTGCAACTGTTTAGGGGCAAATTTTACATGATCGTCTTTAAGAGGGCATATCTCCTCAACCGTGAGGAACCACATGATGTGCCACCTACCATTTGAAATGGCTTGACGCGGACTATCAATCCATGGAGGTTTTGCAAGAACTTGCAATGTCCTTCATACTCTTTTTCTTCAATCAACTCCAGACTCCATGACCACACCTCTAGGGCTTCTTGACCATATTTTCAGGGCTTCTTGACCATACATTGTAACTTCTTTTCTTAACAAATAGGGCTTCTTGTAGGCTTCTTCAAATAGTATTCCCATGAGGGCCATGCTTAGAGCTACACCATAAGGGGACCACTTTGGAGACTCCTTCAAATAAACCCATCACTTCTAAGGATTCTTGACCTACTTTGGGGCTTCCTCTATGGCTGACATCAATGACAACCAATTTTCCAACAGAGGTCTCCAACTATGTGGGTAACACACTAGTCGAAAGATTCAATGGGGAGTCGGTAGGAGAACCATTCATGAAGTGATGGATGGAGTCTCATTGAAAGCCACTCCTAGGATATACCCCGAAGGCCCATGTACTAACCTAAGGCTAGAACTATTTCATTCTAAAATCCTCGATCGGTTGAAATGCCCTACTTAAAAGGGAATGGACGAGGGGGCCCTCTGGGCTGGTGCTTAAGGAATAGAAAGTATAATTCGATACAATTCATGAGCCAGTCGCTGTAAAAAGGGTTTGAAAAATCCTTCCTGGGTTATTGCTTACTTTGTGGATCGAAGAAGCGATGGAGGCGATAGGAAACAAACTTGGTCTATTTGTGGGAATGGAACACAATTGGGCTTCAAAAATGGATTGACGATGGGCTTGGAAAGAGCATGGAGTGTCGACGATTGAAAACGTCAACGAAGTTCGCCCGCAAAGTATTGCTAAAGCCGATTATTATAAAAACTAAATAATACTAGTAGGTGGGAACCCCCTGTACTATTTAAGAGCTGATTTGTTCATTTTTTATGCTGAGATGATGTACGACACATGGCCGATGAAAATTGTGTGGTTATTGGTTATAATATTATCTTATGAAGGGTTGCTTCTTTCTATGACTACAACCTATGCTATTCATCAATGTCATTGCTATATGTTCTTATCGCACCTGCACAACAAACATGTTAGTGAAATTATATGAAAGGCAGTTAGAGGAAGGCAAAATACTATAACTCATGCAAGAAAAGGGACCTAGTTCTACAATACTATATGCATGAAAATACTTGTTGATTGTTGTTGAACCCTAGCTAACAAGGAAATGGCTATGAAATTGTGTTGAATTACATTTTTTATATGCATATGGTTGAAATGTTGGTGGCACATTTGTAAAGGTGRTAATGCAATGGTTATGCATTGGTTAATGGAATTGGTAGCCGATATATGTATGGTATGAAYGTCGGTGGCTCATGGAAGTTAGTGGCTTTGCGATTTTATTTGAGTTATATAGTCTATATGCATGGTGATTACGCTATGGTGMAAGTTGATGTTGATCACGCTATTGGTGATGATTCTATACATGATCTCTTAGGTTGTATAGTTGACATGCAATATGGTTAAGTTAGAAATGAGACATATGATGTGGATGGCGCAATTAACAAGAAATTGATGTGGATTCCAACGTGGATTTTAAATTAATAGTTTTAATGAAGGGCTTGTTGGCATGTACTGATGAGTTAATGTAATGTGGGTGGAGGCGACGTTCATTTACTGCACGTCACCTTTACCCTTCCCATTGGCCGCCACCATAGTCGGGATATTGTTTGATCTTGCTGYTGTGTTATGCTCCGAAATTTTAGCAGGGTGAAACTGCTCGGCCACCTCTCGTCTTAAGGATTTCGATTAACAGGTATGTCCTTTTTTTTGGCRATTCTTGATTTCACTATGGTTATGAAATGATTATTGGCTCAGGTGTATGGATTTGTGTCTTTTCCTAAGTGTTGCAACTRTGTGTAATTTTGGTTCTTGAATGAAAAATGGATGGTTCTTCCTATAATATTTTTGAGTTTGTAGAAGTTATTGGTCTTCCCGGTGATAACTCACTGTTGCTACTACTGGTTCAGTCGGAGGTTTTTTGTTTAAGTCTTGGGTGGAAATTTCTTTATGCACTATGACCATATCCAGTCTCCGGCCTTCCTAGGTTTTAATGGTCAAAAGTATTTCTGCGTCATGATGTTATGTTTCACCTCGGCATTTGATTTCCACTGCTAAGGGTCACGAATTGAGTGTTCTGTTCTTAACTGATGCAGGATCATCGCCAACGTCAAGCGAGCGTGGGGCAAGTGCCAACGCATTTTGGGCACATGATGAATTGTTTGAAAGTTTTGAAGTTTGATATGCCGAACGTAAATGAAACAATTAAGAAAGGGCGTAATCATAAATTGCAATCGGACCTTGAGCGTCTCGCTCTCATCTGAAGGACTAAGAGGCATTTATGCTAGTAAATGTAGGTAGGTAGCTTTGAATTCTTAGATTAGATAGTTTTAGGAGCCGGAGGGAAAACGTATATAGACACCCTCACTTGTATCATTGTAACATTATGAGCAGCATAATCAATCAAGAGAGCATAGAGAAGAAGAATCAGAGAGTTGTGTAGAGTAAAAACCCATGTATAGGAGTTTTGGATTAATACAAAGATTTTTAGTTCAGACTCATGGTGTCCAATTGCTTTCTGTGTTTGTACATGCTGATTGATGTATGCTTGTTTACTCTCTGTTATGCATTTGTTTGATGCGTGAATGTATGATTTCTTAATTAATGTCTGAAATCTGAAGAGAGGGAGAGTAAGGAATGAGTTTCAATTGTTTCTGTGTCTGAGAAAGAGTTTTCCTGCAAGGAGTGCAGTGAAATTGTCCGCAAGGTGTGCGTTGACAAAAGTCAGAGTTCGTCTCTGAAAGATCAGGAGGGATAGCATTGTTCTCATTCTCGCAGAAGTGCAAGTTAAGCACAGGAGCCGTGCAAGGAGTGCGCAGGCCGAGTGAAGTCTCAGTGCTTGCAGCTTGAGGAAACTGTTGAAAGACTGCTGTCGTAGGGAGTGCGCAGAGTCAAAGAGGTTCAAATACTTGGAATTATTTGAAGAATTGCTGCAAGGAGTGCATGCAGGAGTCTTCTTGAAGACTCGAGTTGTGGAGAAAGCTCAAGAGGGCTAGTGCCTTGAATATTTGTAAGAAGGCACAACGACATTGTTGCAGGAAGGAGAAATTTCGTGAAAGAACACTTTGTTCATTTCGTAGGAATTGTCAAGGAGGAATTGAATGGTTCAAATTATCCATGGAGAATTAACGAGGTTCCGAGAGCTTTCAGATTATGCAGAGGAGCAAGGAGGTTTACGGTGAGTGTGTTTTTAGTTTAAGCTCAGGGGAGAATAGAGCCGTAAGATTTGGGCCAACAGGGGCCGTTAGATCACTGACGTAATCACATCTCGAGGTTTCGTGGGTTGAAGAGTCGAAACCTTTGCATCAAAATTCACGAGGTTGCGAAAGGCGAAGTCACGAAACCATGAAAGAATCTGAGTCATCTGATTGGAAGGACACGTGTCGCGAGATCACACGTATCAGGGATTCGGACATCAGAGGTCAGAAAGAGAAATCCTTCAACTTCACGAGTAGCGAAGCTGCGAAGAGAATCAAGACCGTCCATTTGAGAGTGGACAGGTGGCATAC
>SNQJ01S0211275.1:770-12116 GCA_010110895.2 Picea sitchensis | reverse complement strand
AGACAGCTGGAAGACGTCCAGCGCAAGTTTTTGAATTTTAAATTTTCCCTTGAAGTTGATGCGCAAACATAAATGAGATAATTTAATTTGGCTCCTTGGGAGAAATGTAATCATACCTCGAGCCATACGCTCTCATCTGAGAGAGACAGAGGCATTTATAGTAGTATTTGCAGGTAGATAGAATTGATTTCTTAGATTAGACAATTCTAGAAGAAAGAGGGAAAACCGAATATAGACACCCTCATTGTATTATCGTATTATGATCAGAACTGGGGTAAGAAGAGTCTGGAGCATAGGAGAATAGAAGAAGAGTTGTAGAAGACAACCATGTATAGATATTGAATTAATATAAGAAGTTGATTCAGATTCATGGTTGTTGTGTTATTCTCTGTGTATGTGTGTTAAATGCTCTGCTTATGAATATTTACTTCCTGTTATGCATTGTTGTTATGGTGTGTATATGATTTCATGTGTCGAGATTGAAGTCTGAGAGGAAGTGGAGTGAGTTACAATTATTTCTCTGTCGAGCAAGGATTCCTCCAAGGAATGCAATTGAAGTCGTCCGCAAGGGGTGCGTTGACAGAAGGCTCAGAGAGAGATAGCTTTTGTTCTCATTCGTTGCGAAGGTGCAGTTAGGAACAGATACGTGCAAGGAGTGTGCAGGCTAAGGGAGAAAGTCTCAGTCGTGTATCTGAGCAGAAACTTTGAAAGACTGCTACTGCAGGTGTGCGCAGAGTCAAGAGAACTTCAACACTTAGACATGCTTGAAGATTTTCCACAAGGGGTGCGTGCAAGGGTTCTTTCTAAAGACTGAAGTTGTGGAAAAGCTCAGGAAGGATAGGCCTCTGAGTCACTGAAGATCAGCGTAGATAAGTGTGATTCGAAGTCAGGAAGAAACGTCGCAGGTTGGCAAAGCGGCGAAGAAATATCGTGGAGAGACACTCATTTTCATCTCGTATAATAAACAAGGAAGAACGGACGGTTGAAATTCTCTGAGGATATTTCACGAAGTTCCGAGGATCGTCAGATCTTGCAGAGGTGCAAGGGGGTTACGGCAAGGAGATCCCAAAGAGTTTAAATCTCAGGAGAGGCTGTGAGCCATCCATCTAAGTAGGACAGGTGGTAGAGATTAAGAGATCTCACGAACTCAGGAGCTCACCGAGTGAAGGTCCAAATATTGGGTGTACCAAGTCATGAAGTCACGAGGTCACGAGGCAGGGAAGTGGCGAGGGATTGTGAGCCATCCATCTAAAGAGACAGGTGTCAGAGATCGGGAGATCTCGTGGACTCGGAGCTCCCAAGGAAAAAGCCCAAGTGTTTGGCGTTAAAAAATCGCGAGGCACGAGGACGTGAGGCGACGAAGGAGCGAGAGGATCGTAGTCGTCCATCTAAGGAGGACAGGTGACGAGAGATCGACGGATCTCGCGAACTCGGAGCTCGTAGGTTGAGAATCCAACATTTGGGTACTCCAAGTCGTGAGGCCGCGAGGTAGCGAGAGAAGGATAGTTGTTGGATCCAGAACACAGGAGGACCGTTGGATCTAAGCGAGGGATCATGTCTCAGGACCTCGCAAGAAAAGGTCCGAGAATTTGGGCACAGGGATCGCGAGGTTGTGAGATAGTGATATCTCGACAGGTAGAGCAGTGTGGGCCATAGTGGAGCGCAAGTGGAATACAGGTGGCACAAAGGATTTGTGAGCCGCAAGGTGCCAAGGAGCCGAGATTCTTAAGGATGCGTGGCAGAGCATAAGGTTGGACCGCACATCTCGGGGACTCGCGGACTAGGAGGGTGAAAACTCGACGTTCCAACCGACGAGGTCACGAAGTCGAGAGAGGCGCTAACATTAAGCCAAGCCCACGGTTGCATGTGGGAGGATTTATACCCATATCGCTAGATCAGGTATCACAAAATTTGAAAGGAAAGTTTGGAGGTTTTAAGTCACGAACTCGCGAGATAACGAGATTTAGCGGATCTCCCGGTGGTAAAGGGGAGACCCCGGAACAGATTGTTGTGGGTGCAGATCTCTCGATATGGAGATAGAAAAACCTTCGAGTTCTTCATGCCGAGGAGACGATGATCCTGTGAGTGGACATGCCCAGGGTTTGGGCGCGACTGCGTCAAGTGGTATCAGAGCCTAGAAAAGCTTCTTTGCTTTCCGTAGCAGATAAGGAAGGAAAATTTCACCATGCCGCCAAGGAGAAGAGGTAGACAATCACCCGATCCAGAGGAGGAAAGGGAATTTTCTAGAGGGAGATAAATATCCAGAGAAGGAGGTAGGCAAGTACATAATCTAGACATGGAGAGAGAAGTGTGAAATCTTCGTGCCAGAATGGAGGACATGGAGACATCACGGAGGTGAAATGCTGATGTGGGGAATATCAGTGAATCCGAAGATGAAGGTAATGTTGGACATGAAGAAGAGGAAATCCCAGTAGAAGATGCAGCAAATGAGCATTTAATTAAGTCTATCGCTCAGATGAGTTCGAAAAAAAAGATGGCCATTCCAGCTTATGAAGGGAGTCTGGATGCAGAGGAGCTGCTAGGCTGGATTAGAGCTCTTGACACTTACTTCGATTATGAAGATATCGAAGAGGATAAGAAGGTTAGACATGCCGTCACGATATTGAAAGGACATGCAGCCTTGTGGTGGGATGAACTGCAAGCTGACAGATGTTGCCAAGGCAAGCAGAAGATTAAGAGTTGGGACAAGATGATTGCAAAGATGAAGGCAAAATTCATTCCCATGGATTATCAAATTTCTCTGTTAAGGAGGATGTAGAACCTGAGACAAAATATGATGACAGTGAAGGAGTATACTGAGGAATTTTACAGGTTGAATATCAGAGCAGGTCATCGCGAAAGCAATGATGAAAAGGTGGCCAGGTATATGAATGGCCTGAGGTATGAAATTCAGGATGAACTAAATTTGGCAACCATCTGAATGGTGGAGGATGCATACCAATTGGCTCTGAAAGCTGAGGAGAAGCTGAGCCGTAAAAAAAGTTAGAGGGGCAGAGGCAGAAGTCATCCCAAAAAAAAATCGGTTGCCCAATATAAATACCAAAATCCCAAGGATGACTGGAAGAAACCTCAGACTCAGATAGAGAGAGGTGGAAGTTCGCAGCGAGGGCGATATGTTGAGCAAAGAGAACAACATACTGAGCAGAGGGGAGGATATGTTGATAATAATAGGTTTCCTTGTACCAGAGGCAGAGGAAGAGGAAGAGGTGGAGTAATCACATGCTTCACATGTGGAAAAGATGGGCACAATTCAGTCGACTGTCCAGATAGAAGGAAGGATGGAGGAGAGACTCACATCGCCGAGGCATAGAGGCGAGATGTTGAGGCAGAGTACGTTGAAGTCGGAAGATCGCTAGTAATGCGGAAAGTCCTTTTGATGCCAAAGAAAGAAAGGGAAAACTTAGCGCAAAGGAACAGTCTTTTTAGGACTGCTTGCAACACCAAGGGTTGGGCGTGCAAAGTCATCGTGGACAGTGGAAGCATCGATAATCTCATTTCAACTGAGATGGTAGAAAGGCTGGAGCTGGAGACAACTGATCACCCAAGTCCATATAAAGTTTCATGGCTATAGAAGGGACATCAGGTAAATCTCACCAAACAGTGCTTAGTTGACATTAAGATAGGAGGATATAATGATAAAATTTTATGTGATGTTATTCCTATGGATGTCTGTCATTTATTGCTGGGTAGACCATGGCAATATGATAGGAATGTGATCCATGATGGGAGGAGGAATACATATACCCTGGAGAGGAATGGGAGAACTCATATGTTGTGTCCAATTGAGGATAAAGAAGTGAAACCGGAGGTGAGGAACTGAGTACTTCTCATGAGTGGGAAGGAATTTCTTACGGAAGTTAAGAAGAAGGAGGATCCACAATTCTTTGTCTTCAGAAAACCGAGGATTGTTCTGACTAGCACAAGAGTGGATGATTTGCCAGAAGAAGTTCAGGAATTGCTGGAAGAGTTCGCTGATATTATAGTGGACGAATTACCTCATTCGTTACCACCAATGAGGAGCATGAGTCATCATATAGACATCATACCAGGAGCGAGTTTACCAAACAAAGCCGCATACAGATTGACACCCCAGGAGAATGAGGAGGTCAAGAAGCAAGTCCAGGAGTTGTTGGACAAAGGCTTGGTCAGGGAAAGCTTGAGTCCATGTGTTGTTCCAACAATACTCAGTTTGAAGAAAGACGGAGGCTGGAGGATGTGCACTTATTCGAGAGCCATCAACAAGATAACTATTAGGTATAGGTTCCCATTGCCGAGGATGGATGATTTGATGGATTGCTTAAGTGGAGATTTTTTTTTTTCAAAGATAGACTTGAAGAGTGGATATCATCATATTCGTATGAGAGAAGGTTATGAATGGAAAACAACATTCAAGACAAACGAAGGTTTGTATGAATGGCTGGTCATGCCATTTGGCTTGACGAATGCACCAAGTACCTTTATGAAGTTGATGAATGAAGTCCTGAAGGAGTTCATTGGGAAATTTTTCATTGTGTATCTGGATGACATATTGGTTTTCAGCAAGACAAAGGTTGAACACTTGAAGCATTTAGCTATTGTGATGAAGAAGCTACAGCAGGAGAAGCTGTTGATTAACATGAAAAATTCCTCATTCATGAAGACAGAGCTCATTTACTTGGGTTTTGTTATTTCAGCAAATGAGTTAAGGATGGATCCAGATAAGGTGGAGGTAATCAAGAATTGGCCATCACCGAGAAATATTTTCGAGGTGAGGAGTTTTCATGGACTGGCTAGTTTCTACTGAAAATTCATCATGAATTTCATTGGAATTAGCACAACAATGATGGAAACAGTCAAGAAAAGACATAAATATTTTCACTGGACTGAAGAGGCTGAAAAGAGTTTCAACTTGTTGAAACGAAAGATTACAGGACAACCGGTTTTGGTGTTGCTGGATTTTCAGAAAACATTCCAGGTAAAATGTGATGCAAGCGGGTTTGCCATAGGAGCGGTCTTGAGTCAGGAAGACAGGTTGATTGCATATTTCAGCAAGAAGCTGAATGAGGAAAAAGAAAAGTACTCCATGTATGATAAAGAATTATATGCCATCATACAGGCATTGAAGAAGTGGAGGCACTATTTGATTCCAAAGAAATTTGTTTTATATAGTGATAACCATGCATTACAATTTGTGACTCAACAGGAAAAGTTGAATCAGAGGCATGTTAAATGGGTAGAATACATGCAGAATTTTGCATTTTTAATTAAACATATTTCGGGTACTGCTAACAAAGTTGTTGATGCTTTTAGCAGGAAGTGTTTGTTGTTGTAGGAGTTCAAATTCATGACGTTAGGCTTTGATGATCTTAAGGACATGTATGCAGATGATTTAGACTTTAAGGAAGCTTATGAAGCAGCTGAGAATCCAGTTCTTAGAGACAGAAGTCAGTGGATAGAGTATGTGATCCAGGATGGATTTCTATTCAAAGGTAATCAACTGTGTATTCTGAATTGCTCCATGAGGGAGAACTTGTTGAAGGAAAAGCACAGTGGAGGATTAGCAGGACATTTTGGCCATGATAAGACATTTGAAAAGCTGAGTGAGTCATACTTTTGGCTAGGAATGCGGTCAGAGGTCCAGAGGTTTGTAGACAGGTGCAGGATTTGCCAGCATTCAAAAGGAAGAAAGTAGAATGCAGGATTTTATCAGCCATTGCCCATACCAGACAGGCTGTGGGATGAAATTAGCATGGATTTTGTATTGGAATTGCCGAGGACACAAAGAGGTGTTGATTCAATCTTTGTGGTAGTTGATAGGTTTTCTAAGATGGAACACTTCATTCCATTCCATAAGACCAGTGATGCGACTCACATCGCAAACTTTTTTTTCAAGGAGATTGTTCGACTTCATGGATTGCCGAAAAGCATAGTTTCGGACAGAGACACAAAATTCATAGGGAATTTCTGGAGGACATTGTGGAAGAAGCTGAGAACTAACTTGTCATTTAGTTCAACTTATCATCCTCAGATAGATGGGAAAACAGAAGTGGTGAACAGAATTCTGGGAGACTTGTTGAGGAGCTTGGTGACAAAGCACCATAGCAGTTGGGACAATATATTTCCACAAGCAGAATTTGCTTACAATGATTCAGTAAATCGAAGCACAGGAAAAAGTCCATTTCAGATTGTATATGGAATGCAGCCGAGGGGAGTTTCTGAATTGAGGGATTCAGAACAGACTGATACTAGTAGTGCTAGTGCAGGAGAATTCGCTGAAGCAATGAAGGAACTTCACATCCAGGTGAAGGAGCGACTATTGAAGACAAGTCAGGAGTACAAGCGCAGAGCAGATCAACATCGGAGACAACTTCAGTTTGAATTTGGTGATCTGGTTCTGGCGCATTTGAGGAAGGAAAGGTTTCTGAGAGGAACATACAACAAGCTAAAGATGAAGAAAATTGGGCCATGCAAGGTTTTGAAGAAAATGGGACATAATGCTTATGAGATTGAGTTGCCAGAGGGCATTGGAATATCTTTGATATTTAACGTTTCGGATTTATATCCATATAAAGTTTATGGATCAGGAGCCAAAAGTGATGAACAGCCAAAGGTCCATTGGAAGAAGAAGATTCCAGTTGCAGAGAATCCACAAATGGAACAGATACTGAATAAACGAGTGGGTAGGAAAACTAGGAGGAAAGAATATTTTGAATATTTGGTTAAGTGGAAGGGTCATCCAGTTGAAGATGCCAGCTGGGAGACTGAAGAAGAGATTCAGAAGCATGGACATACCATGCAAGAGCTCATGGACAGGAGCCAATGCAAATTTTCAAGCGAGGGAGTATGATGCAGGAGCATCCCTCATGACAAGCAAAACTAACGTGGAAGCAAAAGACAGCTATAAGACGTCCAGTGCAAGTTTTTGAATTTTAAATTTTCCCTTGAAGTTGATGCACAAACATAAATGAGATCATTTAATTTGGCGCCTTGGGAGAAATGTAATCATACCTCGAGCCATACGCTCTCATCTAAGAGAGACAGAGGCATCTATAGTAGTAGTTGTAGGTAGATAGAATTGATTTCTTAGATTAGACAATTCTAGAAGAAAGAGAGAAAATCGAATATAGACACCCTCATTGTATTATCGTATTATGATCAGAACAAGGGTAAGAAGAGTCTAGAGCATAGGAGAATAGAAGAAGAGTTGTAGAAGACACCCATGTATAGATCTTGAATTAATATAAGAAGTTGATTCAGATTCATGGTTGTTGTGTTATTCTCTGTGTATGTGTGTTAAATGCTCTGTTTATGAATATTTACTTCCTGTTATGCATTGTTGTTATGGTGTGTATATGATTTCATGTGTTGAGATTGAAGTCTGAGAGGAAGTGGAGTGAGTTACAATTGTTTCTCTGTCGAGCAAGGATTCCTACAAGGAGTGAAGTTGAAGTCGCCTGCAAGGGGTGCGTTGACAGAAGGCTCAGAGAGAGATATCTTTTGTTCTCATTTGTCGTGAAGGTGCAGTTCAGCACAGAGCCATGCAAGGAGTGCGCACGCTAAGGGAGGAAGTCTCAATCGTGTATCTGAGTAGAAACTTTGAAAGACTGTTGTTGTAGGTGTGCGCAGAGTCAAGAGAACTTCAACACTTAGACGTGCTTGAAGATTTGCCGCAAGGGGTGCGTGCAAGGGTTCTTTCTAAAGACTGAAGTTGTGGAAAGTCTCAGGAAGGATAGGCCTCTGAGTCACTGAAGATCAGCGTAGATAAGTTTGATTCGAAGTCCAGAAGAAGCGTCACAGGTTGGCGAAGCGACAAAGAAATATTATGGAGAGACACTCATTTTCATCTCGTAGACTAACCAAGGAAGAACGGATGGTTGAAATTCTCTGAGGAGATTTCACGAAGTTCCGAGGATCATCAGATCTTGCAGAGGTGCAAGGGTGTTACGGCAAGGAGATCCCGAAGAGTTTAAAGCTCAGGAGAGGCTATAAGTTGTCCATTTGAGTTGGACAGGTGGCAAAGATCAAGAGATCTCGCTAACTCGGGAGCTCGCCGAGTGAAGGTCCAGATATTGGGTGTCCCAAGTCACGAATTCGCGAGGTCACGAGGAAGCGAAGTGGCGAGGGATTTTGAGCCGTCCATCTGAAGAGACAGGTGTCAGAGATCGAGAGATCTCACGGACTCGGAGCTCACAAGGAAAATGCCCAAGTGTTTGGCGTTAAAAAATCACGAGGCGCGAGGACGCGAGGCAACGAAGGAGAAAGAGGATCGTAGTCGTCCATCTGAGGAGGACAGGTGGCGAGAGATCTTTGGATCTCGCAAACTCGGATCTCGCAGGTTGAGAGTCCAACATTTGGGTACTCCAAGTCGCGAGGCCGCGAGGTAGCGAGAGAAGGACAACCGTTGGATCCAGAACACAGGAAGATCGTTGGATCTGAGCGAGGGATCGTGTCTCGGGACCTCGCAAGAAAAGCTCTGAGAATTTGGCCACAAGGATCGCGAGGTTGCGAGATAGCGATATCCCGACAGCTGGAGCAGTGTGGGCCATAGTGGAGTGCAAGTGGAATACAGGTGGCACAAAGGATTTGTGAGCCATGAGGCGACGAGGAGCCGAGATTCTTGAGGACGCGTGGAAGAGCATAAGGTGGGACCGCGCATCTCGGGGACTCGCGGACTAGGAGGGTGAAAACTCGACGTTCCAACCGGCGAGGTCACGAGGTTGCGAGGTCGTGAAGTCACAAGAGGTGCTAACATTAATCCAAGGCCACGGTTGCATGTGGGAGGAGTTATACCCGTATCGCCAGATCGGGTATCACAAAATTTGAAAGGAAAGTTTGGAGGTTTTAAGTCACGAACTCACGAGACAGCGAGATTTAGTGGATCTCCCGGTGGTAAAGGGGAGACCCCGGAACAGATTGCTATGGGTGCAGATCTCTCGACAGGGAGATAGAATAACCTTCGATTTCTTCAGGACGAGGAGACGAAGATCCTGTGAGCGGACGTGCTCGGGGGTTGGGCGCGACTGTGTCACATAACATAGCACAATTATTTCGAAGAGTCCGGTCTCCCGACTGCGACATCTTCTCATGCCACTTGTCCTCTAGGCCCCAGGGTTTCAATGTTAAAACACTAACATGTCACATCCGTATTTACACCTTTCAAATTATGGGGCCATTCATAGGTGGTTTTGGAGTAACCCACCCATCGCCCCACACTAACCTTGGAGAATTAACTCCCGTGTAACTTGGGTCCCCGTAATTCCTCATGTTCATCGATCTTGATGTATCGTGATCAATGCTAGTGTGGGCTTGCCATATATTGAACTTTTACTATGTTATGTAACATCAGGGCCCCACTAACCATGCTCATACGAAGTGCCACATGGAAGAATACTAGTGGATGACATGTGGCCCAATCAGATGGGTGACATGTGTCATGTTGCAAATGGAATTTCAATCTTCCAAGGGTTCAAAACCCACTGACATGTGGCACATAACCCATGTGTCCACATCAATAAAAGTGACATCATCATGAATCACTACTTCGTCTCTTCGAGGCTTCGGAGCTTCAGGCTTCGGGAGTTCTCGCCCCAGAATACACTAATTTTCCCGAATGTCAAAATCCCGAACAAGACAATCTTATGAAACGCGTCCCTCTTGATGGAAGGTTCAGATTAATTCCAGAATTTGGAGCTCTGAGAGTTTTAACCCTTCATACAACATTGTAACTTCCACCCTTGGCTTGATCTAAGGGTTCTGATCCACTTCGGCCCAATAAAAAGGAACTGATCTCTTCTCCCCAAATCTACGGTGTAGTTCCACTTCGGAGACTTCGGGACTTCGAGCCCTTAACCTCTTCCACTCTATAACACATAACTTCGTCGAAGTCTGGAATTCTTAAGGACTTTCAGGCTAACCCTCCTGCACTTTTTTCCAGATCTAACGGTCGTGAATTGTCCTCCTTCTCCTGAACAGATCCTATGAACCACATTACTCTGCGGCCCAATACCACGTCTATCGTGGTTTTATAATACCGCTACACCTCGTGAACTTCGTAACACGGCCAAGGTAACCTCTTGTCTCATGAATTGTTTGAGGTTTGAAATTGGTTCCTCTTGACACAATTTCCACCTGAAACCTTGGTTCCAATGATCACTTATCTGACCCATCCAAGCTCAGTGCTTGAACCTTCGCTCTAATACCATTTTGTACCATCCCCAGCCACCAACAGGCTGGGAAATGTCACGACAGGACGTCTTTCTTAGCTCTGATACCAATTTGATACCAATTTGTAACATACCCATCCATAACCTACTGGGCTATGCCACACAAATATTCTTGTGAAAACATCATACAAATCTAGGCCACCTAGGCCAGGACATGCTACCTCATAGAAATGAAAATTATCATGTTCATATATCTAAACATAAACATACAACATATTCTTCTAATACACAAACTAATGCTGAAATAACAATAAAAACATACATGCAATAATCACAGGCAGAACCCATAAAATAACCGCATATACAAGCATTACTCATGAATTATAACACATGTACATATGCAAAACATGTAAATGAACATAAAATTGGTACTTATATTTTAATAGGAAACCACCAACTACGTGTAGACCTTCCATGAACCTCCCAGTCATATACCACGCTGCTCATCACGCTCAACAGTGGGACAACTCCGAGTTGGGACTAAACTCCATCGGGCAAGGGATTCCAAGGCTAGGCAAGGTCAATAAGAAATTCACACAATTTAAGATGAAGGATTCTCTCCCAAGATCCACTTACACCCACTTCTTAAGAGACTCTCATTCCCCACATGCTTGTCCCACCCCACGAGTATACACCTTCCCTGTCACACAATCCATCGACTGCTCCACCTCCCTTCTGGGGCTTCAAAAACAGGATAGACTGGAAGTCTCAGAGCTCTGTAGCAGCTATAGGACTCCCTCCAAGAGAACTCACTTCCTCAACACACTCTCTCACCTAGAGAGAGTTTCTCACAGGCCTGACAACCTGCTTCTTCAATCCACAACAACCTCTGTCACCTGGAGAGAGAGTTTCTCACATGCCTGACAACCTGCCTCTTCAACCATGGGCTTGACAACTCGACTCTTCAAAACACAACATAATATTCAGGTAAGGCAAGGGACAACTCAGTAAATTACAGAGGTGCACGATGGCCACAAGTTCAACAATGGCGGAATTGGTTGGCTGCATGATTTCTCAGTGCGTGAGTGAACTCGTGAGGATAGATGGGGCAGAATGGTCTAGCATAGCGAAGATGGTGAGAGCATGAGAGACAAAACTGTCTGTGCGTGAACCTTGTTGTGTG
>SNQJ01S0211274.1:0-10931 GCA_010110895.2 Picea sitchensis | reverse complement strand
GAGAACTTATTCATTTTCTCCCGTAAGAAACATTTCCGCACCCTGACCATTAACACAGTGCGGAAAGTCCGCAGTCAGACTGAATGCAACCTGCGGAAATCAAGTATTTCCGCAGGACAATATATAAGCAGCCTGCGTACTATCTTCAAAAGTGTGATTTTGAGAAGCTGATAAGTGTAACTTTCTTCATGAAAATGATCTTAATGAAGAGTTAGATCTTCTATCATCATGTCATTAACATGTCATCATCTCGATAACCAAAAATGTGGATAACAGGTTCCATGAAATGTGGAGGGCGTTGTGAAAATGTGCGTCTCCAAATTGGTGACTACCACCTGAAATCCCATATGTTTTCTATCGCCATGGGAGGTTGTGAAATTGTGTTGGGCACAGACTGGATAAGGACTTTGGGTCCCATTCTCATGGATTTTAAGGACTTAACCATGCAATTCAAACAGGAGGGCCACCAATATAAGTTCCAAGGCATCACCACCGTTTCACCTGAGATCATTAGTTCCCATCGCATGAAAAAGCTGCTCAAAAAGGCCATTATGAAGTTATCACCCAACTCCATGCCATACAAGAAACATAGACACCCTCGGTGCCACAAGACCTCTAAGCCATACTTTCTAAAAATCAATTGGTATTTTCCACTCCCCAAGGACTCCCTCCTTCCCATGGTGTTGACGATCATTGCATTCCCCTTGTACCTAGAAGCCTTCCTCCCAATATCTGTCCGTATAGTCACCCCTTCTCCCAAAAAAATGAAATTGAGAAAATGGTCCAAGAACTTCTTAATGCAGGCGTTATCCGCCCTAGTACGAGCCCCTACTCTTCTCCCGTGGTCATGGTCCTGAAGAAACAAGGTTCTTGGCGAATGTGTCCTGACTTTCGTGCCCTCAACAAACTTACCATTAAAGAAAAATTTCCCATTCCTGTCATTGATGACCTCCTGGATGAATTGAGTGGCACCTTCTTTACTAAACTTGATCTTCGTTCAGGCTACCACCAGATACGTATGAAAGAGGTAGACATTCCCAAGACTGCCTTTAGAAATCACGAGGGCCACTATGAGTTTTTGGTCATGACCTTTAGCTTGTGTAATTCCCCCTCCACCTTCCAAAGCCTCATGAATCATGTCTTCCATCCTTTTCTCCGCCATTTTGTCTTAGTTTTCTTTGATGATATCCTCATCTATATAAAAACTTAGATAGACCATTTTTCTCATGTGGATCGAGTTCTCCATCTACTCTCTCAGCACCAACTTTTCCTGAAACAGTCTAAATGTGCTTTTGGCGCCTCAGAAGTAGAATATTTGGGTCATCTGGTTGGCAAGGATGACATCAGGGTGGATCCTAAAAAGATTGAAGCTATGCAAGACTGGACTCACCCAAAGACTCTAAAGAGCTTGTGTGAATTTCTAGGCTTAACAGGGTATTATCGCAGGTTTGTTAAGAATTATGGAAAGATTGCAACACCTCTCACTGCTCTCCTAAAAAAGAACTCTTTCACTTGGACTCTAGCTACTGCTCAAGATTTTCACACCTTGAAGATGGCCATGTGCACCACTCCAGTCTTGGCCCTTCTTGATTTCACAAATACCTTTGTGTTCAAATGTGATGCCTCGGGGAAAGGAATTGGTGCTGTCCTTATGCAAGAGGGTCGACCTTTGGACTTTACCAGCAAGAAACTATCTAAAAGAAATCTACGCAAATCCATCTATGAAAAGGAAATGTTGGCTATTCTGCATGCCGTTGATCTGTTACACCCTTATCTATTGGGGCAATGTTTCCAAATTAAGACAAACCATCAAAGCCTCAAGTATTTTTTGGAACAACGCATTTCCTCCCTGGAGCAACAAAAATGGGTGACTAAGCTCTTTGGATATGATTATGAGATCATTTACAAGAAAGACAAAGACAATGTGGTTGCAGATGCACTTTCCTGAAAATATGAAGATGAAGGATCCCTTTTTTCTCTTTCCTTCATTGTACCGGATTGGCTCCAAGCCGTTCACCAGGAATGGATACAAGATCCCAGAAGTTCACATCTGATCCAACAATTGTAGTCCAATGCTCCAACTTCCCTAGGGTACTCTTATCTCCATAATGAGCTTTGATACAAAGGCTGTTTGTATTTAAGTAAACAATTAAAGCTTAAATCCACGGTACTTTCTGAGCTTCATGCTACACCCATAGCGGGGCACTTAGGGTTCACCAAAACCTATGATAGGGTCAAACGTTCCTTTTTCTGGGATGGTATGAAATAGGACATTCATAATTTTGTCGTTGAATGTGATGTGTGTCAACGCAACATGGGAGAAACAGTCAAATCTCCGGGCACACTACAACCACTCCCGATTCCACTTGCTATTTGGAAGGATATCTCTATGGATTTTATTACCAGCTTACCTAAATCGGGAAATAAATCAGTCATCATGGTGGTTGTTGATTGCCTTTCCAAGTATGCTCATTTATGCGCTCTTCAACACCTGTTTACAACATCCACAGTGGCTCAAATTTTCATGGATCAGGTCTTCAAGCTTCATGGCATGCCACACTCTATTGTTTCTGATTGTGACCCAACTTTCACAAGCAATTTTTGGCAATAACTGTTCAAGCTACAAGGCACCCAATTGAATCTCAACTCAACTTATCATCCCCAGACTGATGGTCCAATGGAATTTTTCAACTAGTGTTTGGAATCAAATTTGAAGTGTTTTGCCTCAGAAAAGAAAAATTAGTGGGCTCAATGGTTACCCCTAGCTGAATGGTGGTACAACACTTCATACCATACAACTACACACATGACTCCTTTTGAAGCGATATATGGACATAAGCCACCTTCATTTCTCTCATACTTACTTGGTGTCTCAAAGGTCTAGGCGGTTGACCAAACACTTACAGTTCAAGAGGCTATTCTTCGTACCCTCAAAGAGAATTTAGTCATGGCACAAAATCACATGAAGCAATAAGCAGATCAAGGTCGCTCTGAACGTCAATTTGCAGAAGGGGATCAGGCGTTTCTTCGACTGCAACCTTACAAGCAAACTTCCCTCAAGGCCGATAATTTTTAGAAACTAGCGCCCAAATTTAATGGTCCTTATACCATTCTCAAGCGTGTGGGACAAGTAGCCTATCAATTAGCTTTGCCCAATCATTCGAAGCTACATCCTGTTTTTCATGTTAGCCAAAGAAGGATCCATTTGGCTACAACCACAAGAAGTTTTGGACCAGCGTGAGCGTCGCCTACATCAGAGAACCATCAAGGAAGTGTTAGTCCAGTGGAAAGATACAACTCCAACAAATTCCACTTAGGAACCAACTACCATTTTGCAGTAATTTCCACACCTCAAGCCTTGAGGACAAGGATATTTTTAAGGGGGAGGACATGTTAGGGTCCTAACCCACACATAGGTAGAATAATATATTCAGATGTAATAAAGGTCAATATTAATAAGGCCTTGCAATAAAATAGAATAAGTCGAATGTAAGAAGACCTAATAGAAGCTTCCACTTCTAGAAGGATATTCCTCTAGATTCTTCTTTTGATAGACATATTTAGTATAAATAGGAGTCGAGGGTATGAGAACCCTAGCTTGGATATTATTGTAATAGAGATCTGCTCAACTGGAGGTTTCCCCCTTGAAGAGGCCCGTGAACATTGCTTTCAGAATCAAAGTGCTATTTCTGTTGTTATTCTTATTTCATTTCAGTGCTATTGTGGTGATTGTTCTGGTTATATTGCTGCTATTCTGCCATTTCTAGCATTTTATTTCTGTTCTGCATACTTTTATATCTGGTATATTACACTTTTCCCAAGTTATGATCCGACAAGGACTCCCCCTCTATCCTTCCTCTAGTCATAGGCTGACACATGTTATCCTATGGTCACGTTGGAAGTGCTTGTCAGCATGGCATGTCATTATGGCATCATCTCTTCTCTTAGTCCCACTTAAACGAGAACCACATTGATCTACGATGAAGGTTATTCATGGGTTGTACCTCGATGGATGACCCAGATTATCTCTTGAACTCCCCTTTTCTGAGTGCCTCCACTTTGGGCCTTCCGGGCTACTCTGAACTTGGGACTCTGATAATGCTCTCCCTCATGATCTATGGTGAGAACCAATCACCATGCCAAATACAACGAATGTAAGGACCTAGATCTTATATGCCCTTGGTCTCAGGCCACATCCACCATGATGGATCTAATGGTCCAAAATATTCCACATACACCTTTCGATGGATTCAACAACCCCCATTGCTTCGAGGTACACACTCTCTATAGTTCACAACCTGTTTCAATGGAGGGTCAAGATCTATCCATTCTTCCAGATCGATGATTGATATTGAATCTAACCCTTAATTAAATAAAGGGCCTAGATCTAACCAGCTTCCCAAAGCAATGGTTATGATCCTCTGAGGTGAGTTAGGGTTTCCCCCTAACTTAATAGTCCACTCCAAGACTTAGACACTTTCATGAAGTCTTTCTCTAAGTCCTTTACAAGAATTACTGAGTCTCAAGGACCTCGCACTTGTCCAAGGAACTCCATGGTTTTCCCAGAGTCTCTCTATATCACCCTATTTTTTGAAAGACTTATTAATTTCAGGTGACATGTACACACACATGTATCTCTCTCTCTCTCTCTATATATATATATATGAGAAAGGTTTTAGAAGTACATACAATAAGAATGGATGTATTTCCACTCATGTTAGAACAAATATTTAGGTTATGCACTTGCACGATGACTATATAAGTTCATATCCATCTCGTATTTACCAGTCACACAATATTTTTCACAGACATATACTTGCAGTTATTTTACAAAAGACAGAGACTACTTGCAATTAGGAATACAATATTTTTCATGTAGATATATATATCCTATGCGATTTCATGACATCTCGAGAATACACAATTAATCTCACAGGTCAAGTATTCGTATTCAACAGCGTCATACTATTCATTCAACCATGTACACATTTAAATCAATACACAAAAATGTAAGAGTTACTTATCTACATAATTTGAGATATATTGAATACTAATGATGGGAGAACCTCTCTCCACCCAACTGTAGGCAAAGCTGTGCTTTCACTGCTGCAACTAGCCACCCCCGAGCCAGGGTATGATGCCACGAGAGGATTTTTGGGATCTTCTACTACCTTATTTTCTCTTTTCTCCGAACTAGATATTTCTCTCTTTCTCCAACACACAAGCCTCTTTTCCCAATCATGCCTCCTCTTTTTTTCTGTCCTCCTCCTCTCTTCATGTAGTCTTCTGCAAAACCTCATGGGTCATTTCAAAAGATTCATAATGGTACTCTTCCCATCCTTCCTTAATTCTCGAGTACACTACCCAGATACCAACTTGATTGGTAATCACGTTTCCTGGGAAAAGGATAGTTCATGTTTTGCATTTTTTTTTAATTTGATAGGGTACTGCCTTGCAGGGTCATTTCAACTAGTAATTGCCTCCCTCTTGCACCATTCCTCTTATGACATTGTAACCTGTGAAGTTCATCCCTTCATTAGTATTTCAACATTTCTCTATTGCATTAATAATCAATATGCACATTACAAAATAGATCAAAAGGTCCATTGTCTTTCAATGGTCACATAACAAACTTGTTCATAGTTTGGTTATGATAATATTTATAAATTGGGGAAATAGAGGGGTGTTACACCTCATCCCTATGAGTCCTCTTAAATAATATCTTCCTATTTTTTATGATAGTAAATAATAAAATGTTCCAAGTCAACACCTCCTCATTGGTTGAGGGATGGCCACCCAAGACAAGATATTCCTCAAACTTCTAGGAGTAGAAAAATGTTCTGAAATGGGGTCCTAGGTTTTCTCCTTGACCGGAAAATCCTTTTCTACACCTTCCCCTTGCTAAATAGACTTCACCTCATATGTGTAAGTCTCTTGGGTTTTATCCCAAGTTTCTTCCCATTTATTTTCTCCCATAGCTGATGAGCCATCCAATAAACTTTCATTTGGATTCTAAGCATTTCCTTTTAGTTTTTTCTTAGGAGTGGTGCTGATATCCTCTTTCTTTTCTTATTTATGATATACTATCTCCACCCTGTTGCATTACCATTCAGCATTTTGAACATTTTTCTACTTTCCATCTTGATTAGTTTGGGCATATTGAAGATTTGTGGCCCCTCCATGATTTCTATGAAATGGAACCTATGGGTCCTATCCACTAGGTGGATCCTCATCCTTTTCACTATTGGTTACTGAGATGTCATATTTTTCTGGGTGAGAAGTGTCATCCTTTTCAGAGTGAGTGTCTTGCTTACTACCATCCTTTACTGTCTCCACCTTATTCTCACATACTGGTCTTGCTGGGGGTTTCTATTTATTTTCATTTTCATTTATAATGGGGACACCAATCTCCTCTCCCTTATCCTAATCTTTTTTTAGATCAATAACTTCTTTAGGATTCATAGTAGTGGCATATTTTTCTTGGTCCTCATTAAGGATCTGCTCTTGTTCCGCCTTCTCTTTGTCTAGCCTCTCTAAATCCTATTTCTTATTTTGTTTCTCTTCTTCTTCCTTTATCCTCTTAAGTTCATCATCATGTTCTTGCTCCTACTTTTTATTCAACTCTTCTTCCTTCTGTCAGGCATGCTCCTCTTGATATTTTTTCCTTTTTCCCATGAACTCATGTTTTCTTTGTTCCCTTTCCACCTTCTTCCTTTTTTTTAAGTGCATATTGTGTTGCTTCCTCTTCATCATTCTTTTTCTATTCTTCATGCACTCTTATTTCTTCTACTCGTTCCTTCAGGATTATTTCATGCTTTGCTTGTAAAAATTGCTTTACTTTTTCTCCTTTGAGCCTCTCTTCTTCAACCTTTTTCCTTTAGCTTCATCATTCTTTATCTTCTAGAAGAGACTCCAATATTTACCATTTTAATTTTCTATTCTATAGGTAAAGAGAAAAAATATTTATGTTTGGGTTGGATCTCCTCTTTTCCACCTCCTACTAGTCTTGAACATCTTCAACGAACAATTGATCTTCCCAATTCTAATGAGCATATGGAAAACTTGTTGGACATGTAGTTTTGAATAAAATTTTGGAGAAAAACCTAAGTATAAAGAAAAGGTGCGAGGAAAGGAAGAAAGGGGAGGAGGAGGAAGTCACGTAGAAGGAAGGAAGCACATAGAAGGGCACAAAAGGATGCATATAGTGCACATACAAAAGGATAAATCAAACAAGCAAGAGAAGGAAGCACAAAATGATGACAATGTGACTTTCCAAAAATAGGAATAACATAAAATTTGTATAAAGAACGAGGAGTAAAATAATGAAAACAACCAATTAACTGAAGCTGACCATGCCATGAATTGTAATGGGTTATTTTTGGGTTAGATAATAATAGGGTTTTAAAGCCTAGATTTTGGGTATAAATATGTAACAGAATTGGAAGATTAATTATTACGTGTAGAGGAGATTCAATGTTATGAAAAGGTCATGAATGTAATAGACAATTATTAATAAAGTAATATGAATAAATAAAGAGTTTAGAGGATATTGTGTCTTATGCTTCTTTTACTTGTCTATTTGCGTTTATGAACGATGATATTCTTCATAGAATAGAGTTAGTCTATGGATCGATTATAATGCAATGTTCATGTATGGCTGTGATAATATAGGTAATAATCAATAACATACTTAATCTAGAGGATAAGGAACAATGATTCACACCTCTGCCTCCCTTTCCATTACTACTGCAAAACCGGTTCGTGCAGTCCCAATAAAGATACCTTAGGTGAGACTTCATATGCACAAGCGACTGATTCTGAAAGGGATAGTGTCTTGATGGTTTGTTGGTCCTTAGTTTAACTTTGAACCTTGGTTCCTTACAACCCATGCTACGGATAATTTTATCTAACAAATGGTTAGATTGTGGGATCGGAAATTGCGATTAAAGGAATTTTTTGGAGGCTGACTTAGAAGGAAATCACAGACTGGCTGGAACAAAAAGAACATGAATTTGCATGACATGAGAACAATAACCCTCAGATGAGTGGAAAACAATGGATGCAAAATTATGTGTTCACGGACTTGCATGAAATTTTCTTTGGAGAAATTCATCAAGAATTATACGAGTGGATAGCTAGAAAGATTAGTCAGAACGACATGAAGGTTTGATGTTGCAACACCAAAGAAGAACTAGACTCCTGAATTGATAAAGCAGATGAATTCAGTAAGTAACCCACTTGAGTAATTTATTTTAGTTTATATATTAACATTAGGGGTTATATTACAAAGGGTACTGATAGATTGCATTTAATCATACAGTGTTGCAGAAATCATTTTTTTCAAAGGACTGTGTGGTAGTTTGTTGAAATCATTAAATATGTGGATAAAGATGTTGCTATGTGAAAACCACGTGATTATTATAAAGTCCAAGGACTAAAGGGGATTCACACACAAAGGGGGCTTCATAGGATGACACAAGAATCATCTAAGAGAAGGAAACAATGAATGAGGAAGGAAGAGATTGAGGATGAAAGAGACATATCAGAGGAAGAATACAATTTTGGAGAATTGCGTGGAGAGGAATAAGAAAGGTATAAGAGGAAGAAAAGAATAGAGATAGAAGAGAAAACTGATCAATGAGCTGAAAGTGAGGTTGGTTGGTAGACTTGATTATCTTCTGATTAGGAAGAGTTTGTTTTAGCCTGCTTGGACCCCATTCCCTAATGGGGGGGTGTGAAATTTCCTCTCCACAAGTGTCATTAGGGGGGTCCAAGACGGGGCGACGACAATTTTTTTAGCACCCCCCTGGCGGAGGATTCAGGGACAGTGCCCCCGAAGAGAAATATTGTGAAAAATTACCTTTGTAAAATATTGTATTTTGTAGGAAAGTCCAATTTGGACTATTAGTATAAGGTCATATGATATTATTTGACAGTAGAATTTATTTTTAGGGTTTCCTAGAAGGGAAACCCTCTATTATGAGGAATTGTATTGTGACTGTGTATATGGGAATATTGTATAGGATATTGTGAGAGAAAAGAAGAAGTTATAATGGGTGTGTTGTGGGTTGTATCCCTTCATTTGCTGGATAATAAAGGAATGACCTGACAAATTTTCCAATGGACGTAGCCCACACTAGGTGAAGAACATAAATCATGTCTCTATTGTATTATTATCTTATTTATTTATTTCCACATTTGTTTTATTTATTGCTCCTTGATCCTATTTTTCCAACAACTGGTATCATAGCGAAGGGTAACTCATAGGAAAATAGGGTTCTTAGTTCTAGTAGGAAACAATGGCTTGAAGGAAGATGGAAAGTTTAGAGGTCCAAGAAATTTAATGGCCAAAACTTCTAGTTATGGAAGATACATATGGAAGATTATTTATATTAGAAGGATATATTCCTACCATTGGGTGGAATAGAAAAACATTCGACGACCATGAAGGAAGACTATTAGGAGGTTCTTGATAGAAAGGAACTGAGAACAATATGACTGAGCCTATAGCATCGGTAGGTTTCAATATTTCAAAAGAAAAGACAACATGAGGGCTGATGGAAGCATTGGATAAATTGTATAAAAACCCATCAGCGTCCTAATAAAATTTATTTTTTAATGAAGCAATTATTCAATATGAAGATATAATCAGAAGGTGGGTCTGTGCAGATCATTTAAATGAATTTAATATGGTTTCTAATAAACTAAGTTCTATAAAAGTGGACTTTTGATAGTGGGAGTCATATATACCATTATAATCTTGTACTCATTTCGAGAAAGTTGGAATGGATTGGTCATAGCTGTAAATTAACTTTGTCTCTGGGTCAAAAACACTCTAAAATTTGATGATATTGTTGGTATTATCCTTAGAAATCTTTGATGAAAGAACAGGTGAGACATTAGGTAATGCGTTAAATATGGAGAAAAGAGGAAGAACAAAAGGATAGAAAGAAAGGGCTTAGGGAACCATGGGAATTCTAGGAAGTGCAGATCCAATTCCAGCACTCTGTCTTTCCAAATCCAGACTTGGGAAGATGGAGTGTTGGAATTTTGGGAGAAAGGACATCTGAAGAAGACTGCAAAGCTCCAAAGAAATAAAGAGATGGACAACAAGAAAAAATCTAAATCAAATATAACAGGTGATGTGTTACAGACTTTGATTCTTTCTATGAATAACTCTTCTGAGTCTTGGGTAAAGTAGATTTAGAATTCATTTACTTTACACCCATGAAACATTTTCTAGATTATGTTCAAAGGTGATTTTGGATGAAGTTCCATTTTGGGTGATGTTTACTAATACAAAGAATTGTTAGAATGGGTAAGGTACAAATAAAGATTATGTTCAAGGTGATTTTGGATAGGTTCATTTGGGTGATGTTGCACCATGCAAAATTGTTAGAATGGGTAAGGTACAAATAAAGAAAAAGAATGGAAACCAATGGTTATTGAAGGAGGTAAGACATGTACCAAATCTAAGGAAAAATCTAATTTCAACAGGGCAATTGGCAAGTGAAGGTTGTATATCTATATTTGCAGATAAGGCATGGAAGGTCACGAAAGGATCATTGGTGATAGAAAACGGAGATAAGGTAGGTACATTGTATTTATGTACTGGAAATACTGATTCTTCTATCTCTTTAGCTTCTACAAGAGTGGATACAACACTTTGGCATCATAGTCTTGGACATATGAGTGAGAAGGGGATGCAGATACTTCACAAAATAAATTTGTTGCCAGATCTTAAACAAATTGATTTGGATTTCTGTGACCATTGTGTTTATGGAAAACAAAAGAGAGTTAGATTTCTCAGAGTTAGAAAAGAAAAGAAGAGTGAAAGGTTAGAGATTGTGCATACAGATGCATGGGGACGATCTCAAGTATCATATCTTGGTGGATCTCATTATTATGTTACTTTTATTGATGATGCAACT